>CM042245.1:54526133-54636133 GCA_023566225.1 Romanogobio albipinnatus | reverse complement strand
TGTATTTTCTGTCTTCACAGTTTAGTTATCATGCCGAACTGGGGTGGAGGAAACAAATGTGGCGCTTGCCACGGGACGGTGTACCACGCTGAAGAGGTCCAGTGTGATGGAGGGAGTTTTCACAAGTGCTGCTTCCTCTGTAGTAAGTGAAATCAACTCTTTACTCTTCAGGTACAACTCATGATCACGTGTACTGGTCAAATTTCACGAGGGTCGCAAAGTTTCCAGTAACTTTCCAGGATTTTTGGAGAGTTTCTGGAAATTTTAGGATTGCAGCCTAGCCTGGATGCCAGACGAATTTAGCCCCCGCCCACAAATTTTTTTGCACGGGCAGTTCGGTCTGGACTTGATCCGTAGAGGTAGCCTGACGTCGTCATACTCAATTCTAGTCAGAATTTGAGTCTGAGACTGCTCCGTTGGGCTGTGATTATGGGGCGTGTTTAAACCGAACCAGGAAAGATCTCAATTGGATAGACCTACAACCAATCAGAGCAACGGAGCAACGCATAACGTTAGTTGTCAAATGTCAACAGAACTCAACTGCACTGTGTTGCCAAGTCCGCGGGTTGAAGCGACCCCAATTATGTGATATACAGACCCAGGAATGCGAAATTTAGCAGCCGTGCCAAAATAACACATATTTTACCCCCCAAATGCCATTTTTCCCGGAGAACCCCCCCCACCCGGAAAGCTATTGGGCTTGTTTTTAGCTAGTTTTGAGTAGCAATGGGTGAGTTTTGCTGTAAAAACTTGGCAACCCTGTCTGCCCGCACGCTGGAATAAGTCACGTTAGAAGAAGAAGATGAGTGTAAACGATCTTTGCCGGTGTTGTAAAAAAAGAATTTAAGGATACACAGAGTACTTACCAACACCATCATCATTTCTGACAGAAATAGTGAAGGTGAATGCATATACGAACAAGTTCTCCGTTTAGGATTAGACCAAATTCAACCCAAGCGCCTTTGATGACGTGGATGATTACGTTACTGTTTATCATCTGTCCATCATCGTCTAAAGCCCGCCCTGACAATTTCATTGGTCCGAACAGTTTCTGTTCGGGCATAATTACTTCTCTATGGATCAAGTCCAGACCGAACTGCCCGTGCAAAACATTTTGTGGGCGGGGCTAAGTTCGTCTGGCATCCAGGCTACCATAGAGGAGTAATTATGCCCGAACAGAAACCCCTCCTGGGCTGGGCTTGCTGGTTTGTTTTTAATTTAAAAAAATTAAATTATTGTTTGTTAATATGTAAAAAAAGTTATATTTTTGACAAATGTAAAGGCTTTCATATGAAGTGAAATGAAAAGGCCTCAGGCTAAAGGAAATGCGATGTCATGCCTGTACAGTAGAGGGCAGAACTCAAACAAATCAATCTGGATCGCAGAAAAAGGACGCAGGAGCAGTTTTACGACACTCTGGCTGAAACCGAAATCACCCCCTATACCCTTAAATAGGGCACTATTTGAGGGGACAGCCATTTGTAGTGGTGTCCGAAACCATAGTGGACGTTATTGAGTGCACTAACGAGTGTACAGCCGATATACGCTCAACGGCTGTCCGAATTCACTCACTCATTTTCATTCACTCGCTCAAGTGAATTGTATTAGTGGAGTAATGTAGGGAATATTGAATGAGGGTTTAGGGGGCGATTTCGAATTCAGCCTTTACTTCAGCAATAAAAACATTTGATGTTTAAAGTCATTTTTGCTTATTAGTGTGGTTGATTTGGGTCTTCTAAGGTCAGCAGCAAAGACACTGGTTAATAAAGTGAGATTAAATACATAAAGTATATTTGTGTAATTTAAGATATTTAACTACTGCAGGCTTGCATAATATTCTGGAGATTCTGTCACCGTTTTTATTCATTTCGAGAAGTACTGAATCCGTTTTTGTGCAAGTGAGATGAGTAAATGCCTGCTCACATTTAGTCTAGAGCTACAATAACCATCATGTTTACACACTGCACTGTCAGTCAATAAATGGGGCAACAAAGATTTACTTATTTGACAAAGTAAGTCCTGTAATTGAAAAGTAATGCATTACTAGTTACTTGAAAATGTAATCTGATTACATAACTCGTAATGCGTTACCCTCAACACTGGTTCTGCAGTGAATCTCTTTTGTGAGATCTCGCTATGCTTGAATGCACATGCTTCACATTAGTGCTTTGCTACCAAAATGGCAAAAACAATCCGGCCCACATGTTTACTTGTGGTGGGCCGCCGCAAAAGCCATTCTGTTGAGAGCGAGGCGATGATGAGTTAATGTCTCTCTCTCTCTCTCTCTCTCTCTCTCTCTCTCTCTCTCTCTCTCTCTCTCTCTCTCTCCTATCGGTGTTTTCACCACATTTCCTCTTGGACAAAAGTCTTTAATCGACTCTGTTTCGAAGATCTTGGTGGTCAAATGTGAGGTGGTGTATAATGAGAGAGATGGAATCTAGAGATGTTTTGTTCAGCTGAATGAATAGTAAAGGGCGTGAACCTCCCTGCTGTGGAATCATGTTTGTCTCTCTTTGGGACAATATCCCATACCAAGCCAGAGTCTGCTGACTAAACAGTCAAAATCACATGATAAACACACTGCTTGCATTCTAGCCTCTAATCCTACAGTTAAAATGATAGATTATTAGTGGTGGCATGACTATTATTATTGCTCATACTTTGAGTTGACAAGTCTCTAACCTGAAGAGAGATGTGTTATTGCTTTTTCTTTTGCCTAGCGGATGATAAAAACTGCATAGCAACATGCTGAAATCCACTCAAAACACTATATAGCATTGTAGCATTGAGTTTTGCATGGGAGCGCACCACTTATTTTCTTGAGAAAACATTAAAATCAGTGTTTTTTTCCTCCTCCAGTGGTCTGTAGAAAAGGGTTAGACAGCACCACGCTGGCCATCCACGACCAGGAAATCTATTGCAAGTCCTGCTACGGGAAAAAGTACGGACCAAAGGGATACGGATACGGTCAGGGAGCAGGAACACTCAATATGGACCGCGGCGAGAGACTGGGCATCAAACCTGAAGAGTGAGCGTTTTCATTTTTCATTGTTCAAGAAGTTTATATGGATATATATACACCGATCAGGAAGTGAATAACACTTATTATCTCTTCATCACAGCTCCTGTTAGTGGGTGGGATATATTAGGCAGCAAGTGAACATTTTGTCCTCAAAGTTGATGTGTTAGAAGCAGGAAAAATGGGCAAGCGTAAGGATTTGAGTGAGTTGCAAATTGATGACCGTTAAAACGCGTCATCACAGTCTGTGAAAAGGGTCTATCGAGCATCTGTGGGATGTGCTCAACAAACAAGTCCGATCCATGGAGGCCCAATCTCGCAACTTACAGGACTTAAAGCAGGGGTGTCCAATCCTGATCCTGGAGGGCCACTGTCCTGTAAAGTTTAGCTCCAACCCCAATTAAACACACCTGTACCAGCTAATCAAGGTCTTACTTGACATACTAGAAACTTCTAGCAGGTGTGTTGTTCAGGCAAGTTGGAGCTAAACTCTGCTGGACAGTGGCCCTCCAGGACCGAGTTTGGACATCCCTGACTTAAAGGATCTGCTGCTAACATCTTGGTGCCAGATACCGCAGCACACCTTCTAATGGAGTCCATGCCTCGACAGGTCAGAGCTGTATTGGCAGTAAAAGGGGGACCAACACAATATTAGGTCATAATGTTATGCCTGATCGGTGTATATATACAATATGGAAATATTTCTTAAATATATATATATATATATATATATATATATATATATATATATATATATATATATATATTAGGGGTGTAACGGTACACAAAACTGACGGTTCGATACGTACCTCGGTTTTGAAGTCCCGGTTCGGTATGGATTCGGTACAGCAGTTTTACAAAATTGCTTTTTATTAATTTTTATTCAACAGTGGTTTAATGAAAAAAATTGTGTCTGTCCTTAAATGAATTAAATTATAACTAAAAGTTTCTTAAAGATAATGCTGTAAACTATATAGGGAGCCCTTACTTACATATAGCTATTAAAGATTAACAGCAGAGCCCAAACTATTAGCCTAAATTCAGTTGCTATTTATTTTTAGATATAATAATCAACACTCATAAGCTTCACATAAGGCAGTTTTTGCATTAACTTCTAAATCTAATTATTTTTATTCGTTATTGAAATATAATCATTTAGTGGCTGTAATTTTCATGACAGGTTTATTTAAACACGCATTAAATAAACAAGACATCACTAACAGGCTAAGTAGTATATAATGAATATATAACGGCTAATATAATGAATATATAACGGCTAATATAATGAATATATAACGGCTAATATAATGAATATATAACGGCTAATATAATGAATATATATAGGCTAATATAATGAATATAACGGCTAATATAATGAATATATAACGGCTAATATAATGAATATAACGGCTAATATAATGAATATAACGGCTAATATAATGAATATAACGGCTAATATAATGAATATATAACGGCTAATATAATGAATATAACGGCTAATATAATGAATATAACGGCTAATATAATGAGTATATAACGGCTAATATAATGAATATAACGGCTAATATAATGAGTATATAACGGCTAATATAATGAATATAACGGCTAATATAATGAGTATATAACGGCTAATATAATGAATATAACGGCTAATATAATGAATATAACGGCTAATATAATGAGTATATAACGGCTAATATAATGAATATAACGGCTAATATAATGAGTATATAACGGCTAATATAATGAATATAACGGCTAATATAATGAGTATATAACGGCTAATATAATGAATATATAACGGCTAATATAATGTATATAACGGCTAATATAATGAGTATATAACGGCTAATATAATGAATATAACGGCTAATATAGTGCATGTATTCAGTGAAAGAGTTGATTTCTCTAGTGAGCTACAGCTGTGGACACTGAATGACTTCTGAGTAAACGTGATTCTGCATGACATTGTTTACAAGCAGTTTTATTGTCTTTCCGCGGTTGAAACGCAGATGGAGCGATTACACGACATATGATACATTTCAGTAAGTTGTAATGTATCCTCAACATACCTTAAGATGTATTAATTTATGTTTATTCTTTAGGAAGAGATGATCGCATTGACTCGCGCGCCGCCGCTTTAAGTTGAACTGATACGCGTCTATCAGTCGCGTCACATTAAAGAGCGTTAAAACGGCATTTATCGTTTGAATTTCGTGATAAAATGGACTGAATACTTAATATGTTCGTGTGGGAACTCGGATTGAAGTGTGTTCCGCGCTTACAACAAGCCGACTGTTAACTGTTAAAGATTACATTCATAACCGTTCAGTACACGCGTGCACCGTACCGAAAGCCCTGTACCCAAACGGTTCAATACGAATACGTGTACCGTTACACCCCTAATATATATACATACATACATACATACATACATACATGCATACATACATACATGAATGAGTGTGTATTTATATATAATAATAAATGGATTGTACAGTATTATCTATATGCATATGTATCATGAGTAGCATTGTGTTTTGGTGCATATTCTATTATATTTTTAATGGCCATTAGATTCAAAATTTAAGATAAAAACTGTAGCAAAAATACAATGCTTAAAATCTAGTATTATTGTTATGTGTCGGTGTGTTTTGGTGCATATAATTGTGTGTAAGATTTCTGGAGTCAACTTGTTCTGGTAGCAAATCCGTCCTCTCTTGTGTGCTCAAGCCGGCCGTCAGGTGATTATTGTTATGAAAGAATCTATTATGTAAGCGGAGCTCCTGTACAGACCCCAGGCGCCCTCTTCATGCCCAGCCAACACAAAGCGGCTCATTCAGGGCCGCTCGTTAGGCTGAGCTCCAGAGAACTGCCTCTGACCTCTCCGTCTCCGTCTCCTACCCAGAACCCAAACTCACCGCCCCACCAACAACCCAAACCCGTCCAAGTTTGCACAGAAGTTCGGTGGCTCGGAGAAGTGCGCACGCTGTGGAGAGTCTGTGTATGCGGCAGAGAAGGTGATGAGCGCTGGGAAGGTGAGCAGAGTCCAACACATTTAAATCATCATCACATTAAAATTGACTTGTAACCCTTGCAATGCATTACAAAACTGCATACACTTATTCCATTCCCGGGTCCAAATGGACCCGGTGGAACGCAAGCCTATATAATAATATTTTTCAACTGAACCCATATTCAGTGACTTCTCATTAATGAGTGACTGCGCAACATTTTTAACATTTTGAATGTTTTTTTAACCATGCTATCACTAGTAGTTGACGTGAGAAGTTATATTTTTATCAGTATTATTTGAATATCATGAAATTTATACGAACATTCATTCTTTTATATGTATTGAAATAAAATAAAAACTTTTAAAATCAAGAGAATTTTAATTTAGGTGTCAGCTAATGGTCAATAAATATAAAACGAATATAAATACTGCTTCAAAAATGCAATGCTTGAAATCCTTTAAACAGGCTTTAGTTTTTAGCAAAATAATAATAGTTTTACATTCTTCCTGGTATCAATACACATCAATGTAATAAAGTGTATACAATAATAATAGAAAACAATTCCCAATCCCACTGATGCTTAAAAAATTGTTAAAGGAACACGCCGACTTTTTGGGACTTTAGCTTATTCCCCATATCCCTCAGAGTTAGATAAGTCCATATATCATTCTCATCTCCGTGCCATAACTCTGTCTGACGCACACACCGCTAGCCTAGCTTAGCACAAAGACTGGAGGTAAATGGCTCCAGCTAGCCGACTGCTCAATAAGTGACAAAATAACTCCAACATTTTCCTATTTACATGTTGTGATTCCTGCGTAATAATCAAGGAACTTTGTGCCGTACCATGAGTGCAATGGCGCAATGATATTACGCACAGCGCCTGAAAATAGACTAACTTCTGTCAACATAACCAACGTGACAACCTGCTTGCACAGAGAGCGTGTGCTGGGGACTATTTTCAGGCGCTGCGTAATATCGTTGCGCCACTGCACTCATGGTACGGCAGCAAAGTTCCTTGATTATTACGCAGGAATGAGAGTAACTATACACATCACAACATGTAAATAGGAAAATGTTGGAGTTATTTAGTCACTTATTGAGCAGTAAGCTAGCTGGAGCCATTTACCTCCAGTCTTTGTGCTAAGCTAGGCTAGCGGTGGGTGCGTCAGACAGAGTTATGGCACGGGGATGAGAATGGGGGATACACTGAATAAGATAAAGTCCCAAAAAGTCGACGTGTTCCTTTAAAAGAAAATGCTTAAAAGGAAGCAAACAAATATTTTGAGAAATGTATTCTTAGTACTTGAATGTCCATTTTTTAAAATATATTTGTATATATAACGTTTTGTTTTTTGTTTTAAATTAAGAGAGTTTTAATTTAACTAGGTGTCACCAAATGGGCCATAAATATAAAAAATGTAAAAGAATAAAAATACTTCTGCAAAAAAATGCAATGCTTAAAATCCTTAAAACAGGCTTTATTTTTTTTTAAGGCAAAATAATAATTTTATGCTCTTACTGGTATCAATACACATTAATTAACGTTAACCAGTCCCTCCAGAAAAACGCGATTATGCGATCGCGTTATTTAACGCATAATCAGCCAAAGTCCGCATATTTATGCGGGGGGCCGCATTTTTTCAAATACGCCGCACTTTCGCCACATAAATTGCCTATTTCCGCGTGCAAAATATGCGGGGCTAGCATGATTTCATAATCCCCGCATTTTCGTTGCAAAAAAAGTCAAATATATATTAGCAGAAAGTTGAAAAATGTTCGTTTACTTCACACAAGAGCCGCCATTTCCGCCTATTGCCATGGGAACGTTTTGAAGTGACGTAATCACCCGACGCCAACGTCATCGAAAAGCTACAAACCCCGTGGAGAAACCATAGATATCGGTGAAACCATGATGAAGCGCAAACTCCCATTTGCCAACAAAAATAACAGCAAAAGACGCGCAAAGCAGTTTCCCGCTGTGTTGACCGATTTCAAAACACAGCATCATGAAGCTTTGAAGCGTTATGAATCAATGAGTTGATTCAGCGGTTCGGATCGCCAGTCACGTATTTCAGCAGTTTGACACGCGATCCGAATCATGAATCGACTCACTGATTCATAGCATCATGATGCTGTGTTTTGAAATCGGTCATCACTATATAAGTTGTTATTTAGAGATGAACGGAGGTCTTACGGGTGTCCAACGACATGAGGGGACATCATTAATGACAGAATTTTCATTTTTGGGTGAACTAACCCTTTAAGAGATTGCACTTTGTGCATTGGAAGCACACAAATGTCTGTTTTGTAAAGCTACCTCTGTAAAACAGGAAGTTATTTATTCATTTTTTCAGAAGTTGTAGCATATTCCTTTTGTAAAGCTACAGAACTTGTTTGACTCAATGTTTTGTAAATTTGAGCCGTGTGTTTATTAAGGTCTTCAATAAAACAAGATGAGAACTTAAATATTCCCAGCACTTTCTGTGATGTAGTGCTTTTTTTCTCTTTCTCATCAAACCGCAGTTTTTGCAAGTTCCCGCAATTTCATCGCATAAAATTGCATAAATATCCCACATTTTCCCGCATTTTCCATCACACTTTTTAAGAAAACATGCCGCATAATCAAGGATTTTTGCCCGCAACAATCACAAAAAAAGCCGCATTTTTCTGGAAGGACTGGTTAACAGCAATAATAGCAAACACTTCCCAATCCCACTGACGCTCAAGAGGAAATTATTTCAAATATTTCGAGGAGTGTTCTTGATATATTGATATATTTGTTGATGTTTGCAGCAAGAGTGTGTTCAGGTTTAATGGAGAGTTCGAATGGGAATCATAACTTCTCATAGTGTCAAGTTAAAATGCGTCATGGTGACATCACCTGGGTTCAAAAGTTCACTTCAAAGTGTGTGGCGACTCCATTGACGCTTTCTTTACGTCTTCATGAGGGTTTGCAGATGCTCGAGATATACTGCCAGATAAAAAAAAGTTTTCAGCAGATCCAAGTGTGAAGCATCTGGTCCAGTTTCTGTCTCTCTCAGTTTAATCAGCAGGAAGTCATGAGCGCTTGATGATATCAGCTTGTTATACTCATCCTTTCTTTATCATCTCGTGTCTGTCTGTCTTCCAGCCGTGGCATAAGAACTGCTTTCGCTGTGCCAAATGTGGGAAGAGTTTGGAGTCGACCACTCAGACGGAGAAAGATGGAGAAATCTACTGCAAAGGTCAGCACTGGATCCTAATGCAGGGGTCCTATAATGCCCCTTTTACTAGATGTAAAATAAGTCTCTGATGTGCCCAGAGTGTGTATGTGAAGTTTTAGCTTAAAATACACCACAGATATTTTTTTATAGCATGTTAAAATTGTCACTTTTTGAGGGCGCCGCTTTTGTGTGTCCCTTTAAATGCAAATTAGCTGCTGCTCCCGCCCCCTTTCTGTAAGAGGGCGGAGCTTTAAGAGCTCATGTTAGATTACCTCACACAGACACACACTGAAAACATCAGAAACTGTTCAGCCTTTTATGATCAAACCGGGGGCAATAATAGACAATAATGGAGAGACTCAAGAAGAAGTGACAACATGTAGAATGAGACGGGACGTTTCCGAAGGGTCAGTTGATGAATTTATGAGTTAACCATCTTCAAGTCATCGATTAGCATATTCTGTCATGATAATCTATAAACCGCTGGTGTGGGAACTGTTGTCAGATGCACAGAGCCAGAGAAGATGTGACACATAACCAGTCAATTTTTGGAAATTGAGATTTATACATCATGAAAGCTGAATAAATAAGCTTTCCACTGATGTATGGTTTGTTAGGATAGGGCCAAGATACAACTGTTTGGAAATCTGGAATCTGAGGGTGCAAAAAATCAATATATTGATAAAATCACCAAATGAAGTCCTTAGCAATGCATTACGGTAGTTCATTTACAAAGTTTCTTCATGGAACATGATCTTTTACTTAATATCCTAATGATTTTTGGCATAAAAGAAAAATTTGATAATTTTGACCCATGTAATGTATTGTTGGCTATTGCCACAAATATACCCGTGTGGCTTATGACTGGTTTTGTGGTCCAGGGTCACACATCTGATGCGTGAAGATAGAACAGGTATAGTTTAGTTTAATTATGGTTATAACTTATGTTGTCATCTTTCTTTTATGACATGCTATTCATAGTTATTCATTCACGCCCATCTGGAGGGCAAAACAAGGCTTTCCTCCATTGCCCGCCAGTCATTTTTACTGGGTTTGTGCAGTAAGACAGTGATATTAAGGGTGTGTTCACACTTGTCATGTTTGGTTGGATTAAAACGAACCCTGGTGCGATTGCTCGGTTAGTGCGGTTCATTTGAACATACCGTATTTCCTCAAATAAAAGCCTGTAGTCAATTAAACGCCGGGCCTCTGATAGTGGCCGGGGGCGTGGCCAGCACGAACAAATAAAGGCCGGTCTCAAATTAAGGCCGGGGGAAAATGATTTCCTTTCATTTCATGTGCATTCAAGTTCAGTGTAATGTACAGTAGGGTTATGCCGAAGGAGCGAAACCATTGCGAGTGCGACGCACACTAATCCTGGTCTCTTCTATACTTAACCTAAACACTTTGCAGGGATTGCTCTGTAAATTTAATTGAGAATATAACTGATGCATATCTGCTATTTTAAATACTGTAGTCTATGAGAGATGTGACGTGTGTTAGTCTGTGAAAGCTACACAAATATTGATCTTGACAATCTCTTAGCCTCTTGTCTTTTTTACACATCTTACTCTGCATTTAACTTAAACTATTTTATTTTGTACAAGAAAACAGCATGGGCTTCAAAATAAATTATTGAAATATTGTAAAGTGGTCATTTGAACTACTCGAACGAACATTTAAAAAAACAATATGCAAAATCAAAATGGAATAGCTCCATAACGGATTGAGAAAAGTGCGCGCATTAGTTGGGTTAGAAAAATAACAAAATTATAGGGGTTTTTTTTTAAGTAGAAAATAATATTTATGTAAAGAGATATATATTAAAATAAAAAGTGCTTAAAGGAACACAACTCTTCTTAAGTGGAAGGAAGATTTTTTCCCTCACGTGGAATATAGAAAGCACATTAGTTGGGTTAGTAAAATAACGAAATTATAGTGTTTATATCTAGTCTAGTCAACACGAAAGAACAACAAATATATCAGAAAAGCCTTTCTTTAAAGTGAAAAGTTCTTTAAAGCCTTTCTTTAAAGTGAATTCCGTTTTGTATAAATTGTATCTTAATTTTAATCTATGTTTTATCAACCAAATTGCCTGGATTTAATAAATAACAAGCAAATAGCCTATAACAGACAATGACATGGAGGCGGAGGCGCAGCGTGAACAACGGCTTAAATGAACAACTACTAGAAAATAAAAAAACTATTTATTTCAGATAGGCCTATATACCAGCAGGTCACAAAGGGAGTTCTGGGTTGAGCGCGTGGTGCTGAGTGGAAAGAGCTTCAGAAATGAGCAGAATCTCCAGAAAGACGCTTGATCTCCTCTAGAGGAAATATTACCGCTCTTTCAACGCACACACCGCAACAGTCACTATGTTTTAAAAACACAATTCAACTTATAAATAATACTTTTTAATGGGCCACTTCAAATGTTTATTACAAATAAATGATTAAATTCTAAAAACTAATAAAATGAACAAAAATTTGCATTGAATTTGCAATCCTTTGAAACCCCCCCACTTCCCGCGCCCCTGATGATATCTGTCCTCTGGAACGCTATCGCTTTTCATTTAAAACGGTTTATTTAAAACAATAATTTTTTTCAAATAGATGGAATTCGAAATACAGGCCTGCCCCTAATAAAAGCCTGCCTCAAATAAAAGCCTGTGACCTTCTGCTGTTCAGGTAAATAAAGGCCCTGGCTTTTATTTGAGGAAATACGGTATGTGAACGCTGCCATCCGAACCCTGGTGCGCACCAAACAAGCGGACGAGACCACTATAAAGATGGGTCTCGGTCCGCTTCCAAACAAACTCTGGTGCGGCTCAACTGATATATGAATACAACACGGACCAAAGACATGTAAACGAACTAAAAACAGGACGTGATGTCACAAGATGCGACGCTACAAGTCAGCTGATTTGACGACGCGGAAAGATCGGTGTATCCAAAATGAGTAGAGGGCAAACGTGGAGCAACGAGGAGGCCTCATCAATATATGCAGATCTGCGTTTCTGCACAACAGAGGAAATCCTGCTGCTGTTCTGAATGTTTTGAACATTTTATGAGCTCTTCGTGAGTTCTCAGCTGGTAAAAATAAAACCATATACACGCATAAAATGATGGCGTTTAATCCAGCACACAGCATTGTTTTGAATGTTCGGTAAGCAGCTCCATCGCAAAATATACGTCATAAAACCCGACCAATCAGGTTGGACCGTATCCCTATGCCTTTGGCTCTGTAACTTTAGGGTCGCTGTTAAAAATGCCAGTGTAGCGGACCAGGACTATATGTTTTGTTTTTTTGGTCCGGACCAAACGAACCAAACTACAAGTGTGAACGCACCCTAAAAGACCGAATTCAATATACGCCTTATTGATGTTGCTTTGTACAAGAAAGAAGATGAACACAGAATATTAATGCAACATGAGGTTTCTCATGAAGTGTTTTCCCATCGAAAACCATTATAAAGAAAACGTGTTGTGTTCATATTCTTGGCTCATCTGCTCGCCTGTATAGGGTATGCATCATCAAAAAGGTGTAAACTGAATTTAATCTTTTAATATCACTGTTTTAGTACATTAAGGCAATGATTCTTTAGCCTGTCGTCGGTTCATCCCGATCAGTTAATCTGTGTTTAAAATTAAGTAGTGCAACAACTCAATTGAAAATAAAACCCATATCAGCAAATCCTTAAACTTTGCTTAATTGAATCCTTATTAGTGCAACTCGCCCTATAGTGTTTTTCACGTTAAGCGTTTTAAAATCGTCCCGCTGTTTTTAGTGATTGAAACAATGCAGCAGGTGCTGTATATGGATCATAAGTGCCCAAAACGTGCATCTTGTTCACATATTTTTGTTTTTAAGATTGAAAATTGACAGGCTTGTGCTGCAGTTCAATGGCTGTTTTGCCCTCCAGGGCTCGCGACAGTCATGTGACTGAAAACTATGAGATTGCATTTGTGTTTGCACCGTATTGAAATAAATGTGAAAAGACGGATGCGACTCCAAAATGAGAAGAGGACTCCAAATGTTTCTCTTCTCAACATGTCCTTTGTTGTGTGTTCCCGGGGGCGGGGTTTATGTCAATTTTAGGGTTTGTGATGTCACTAACCCAGGAAGAAGCTGGTTGTAGTCCCTACCAGCCGTTTGTTGTAGTCCGCAAGCGATTTCTGTAAAAGAAAAAATCTCCCTTTGCTTTGAACTTTGAGCGTCGTAACGTTGCAGATGTTGTTTATGCTCAAACAGCAACATTACACACTAACTACAGTTAAAAAGTCAAATCATAATCAACCACCCCTTTAATGCAAAAGTTTGACACTCCTGGTGTAAATGGGCAGTGGAAATGAATAGGTCACACATTAAATTGAAATATTGACCAACCTCTCAAGCTCTTTAATGCGTCTCTCAGGGTTTTCGAGGTCAGTTTGTTTGTTTGTCTGGACTGTTCTCTGATAACAGAGCAACATCAAAACTACAACCTGTTAAACTAGATTACCAAGAAACTCTTGAAACACAAGACAGGAATCAATCAAGAGTTCCAGATGACGTACATCTGATAACCTCAGACAAACCTGACATGACATGCCGCTCACTAATCAACTACAGGCCCTTCTCAATAAATTAGCATATTGTGATAAAGTTCATTATTTTCCATAATGTAATGATAAAAATTAAACTTTCATATATTTTAGATTCATTGCACACCAACTGAAATATTTCAGGTCTTTTATTGTTTTAATACTGATGATTTTGGCATACAGCTCATGAAAACCCAAAATTCCTGTCTCAATAAATTAGCATATTTTATTCGACCAATAAAAGAAAAGTGTTTTTAATACAAAAAAAGTAAACCTTCAAATAATTATGTTCAGTTATGCACTCAATACTTGGTCGGGAATCCTTTTGCAGGAATGACTGCTTCAATGCGGCGTGGCATGGAGGCGATCAGCCTGTGGCACTGCTGAGGTGTTATGGAGGCCCAGGATGCTTCGATAGCGGCCTTAAGCTCATCCAGAGTGTTGGCTCTTGCGTCTCTCAACTTTCTCTTCACAATATCCCACAGATTCTCTATGGGGTTCAGGTCAGGAGAGTTGGCAGGCCAATTGAGCTCAGTAATACCATGGTCAGTAAACCATTTACCAGTGGTTTTGGCACTGTGAGCAGGTGCCAGGTCCTGCTGAAAAATGAAATCATCTCCATTAAGCTTTTCAGCAGATGGAAGCATGAAGTGCTCCAAAATCTCCTGATAGCTAGCTGCATTGACCCTGCCCTTGATAAAACACAGTGGACCAACACCAGCAGCTGACATGGCACCCCAGACCATCACTGACTGTGGGTACTTGACACTGGACTTCAGGCATTTTGGCATTTCCTTCTCCCCAGTCTTCCTCCAGACTCTGACACATTGATTTCCGAATGACATGCAAAATTTGCTTTCATCCGAAAAAAGTACTTTGGACCAGAGCAACAGTCCAGTGCTGCTTCTCTGTAGCCCAGGTCAGGCGCTTCTGCCGCTGTTTCTGGGTCAAAAGTGGCTTGACCTGGGGAATGCGGCACCTGTAGCTCATTTCCTTGCACGGTGGCTCTGGATGTTTCTACTCCAGACTCAGTCCGCTGCTTCCGCAGGTCCCCCAAGGTCTGGAATCGGTCCTTCTCCACAATCTTCCTCAGGGTCCGGTCACCTCTTCTCGTTGTGCAGCGTTTTTTGCCACACTTTTTCCTTCCCACAGACTTCCCACTGAGGTGCCTTGATACAGCACTCTGGAAACAGCCTATTCGTTCAGAAATGTCTTTCTGTGTCTTACCCTCTTGCTTGAGGGTGTCAATGATGGCCTTCTGGACAGCAGTCAGGTCGGCAGTCTTACCCATGATTGCGGTTTTGAGTAATGAACCAGGCTGGGAGTTTTTAAAAGCCTCAGGAATCTTTTGCAGGTGTAATTTTGATTCAGATGATTAGGTTAATAGCTCGTTTAGAGAACCTTTTCTTGATATGCTAATTTTTTGAGACAGGAATTTTGGGTTTTCATGAGCTGTATGCCAAAATCATCAGTATTAAAACAATAAAAGACCTGAAATATTTCAGTTGGTGTGCAATGAATCTAAAATATATGAAAGTTTAATTTTTATCATTACATTATGGAAAATAATGAACTTTATCACAATATGCTAATTTTTTGAGAAGGACCTGTACATTCATGCTTAATTTCTTCTTTGTCTCTCTCTTTTTTTAGCGTGTTATGCGAAGAACTTCGGCCCCAAAGGATTTGGATACGGTCAGGGAGCCGGAGCCCTGGTCCACGCTCAATGATAGTACTTCACTGTTGTTCAAGAGGTTGATACTCCTTTCAAAAGAAGACAATTATTTGGTTATATTTTCATGACAGTTAACAGAGCTCTTTTTTTTTTTTTTTTTTTGTGATTTTTAAAAATAGATGTGCGAACTGTAAAATGTGTTTAGGAGCACGAGTGTGAATAAAATAAAAATGAAATGCCTTAAATATAATTTTAAGAGGTCTTCAATTTGGGGATGGAAAAAATGACAGCCTAATGTGATTTATTAATCTTCAAAAGGCAATGATTTTCACATTTAAAACATGACATAGAGATGTTCAGATTCTTTATCATTGTTCGGTAACACTTTACCATAAGTTAATTAACATGAACTAACAATTAAACATTCTTCTAAAACATTTATTAATCTTAATTTACTAATATATTATTAAAATCAAAAGTTGCATCTGTTAATAGTATTTAATGGACGTCAGCTGACCTGACTAAACAATCAACTGTTGTATTTTATCAACTAACGTTAACAACAAATAACAAATGTAGCCATTGCTCATTGTTAATGTTAGTTAATGCATTAACTAATGTGAGCGTGTTGTAAATGTTCTTTATTTTGCATGTAAATGTAACGTTGTATCCCTTTATTATGGTAAAAAAACATTTGATCAGTTTGCATTGCAAATTCTTCCCCCACTAATTCTCATTAACATACATAACGTAAAAACTGATTTTTAAATAATTTTATATAATTTATTTTATTTTTTTAATACAATAAAATAAATACTGTATTACAGTAATGAGAATTTGTGAAAGTCACAATCACAATTTTTAAAAAGTAAAAAAAATAAGGTTTGCCTTTTGCAAGATAAATGATAAATTTATAATTTTATTTTTTAATACAGTAAAATAAATACTGTGTATTACAGTAAATAACATAAGGTTAATTTTCTTTATGCAGGATATAACGTAACTAACGTAAAAACCTTGATATTTAAATAGTTTATATTAATAATATAAAGTATTTAATATAAATTTTGCATAAATGTATTCATTTGTTTTTAAATCAGTTTGTTCTCTGTAATACGGCAGTCTTTTTTTTTAAAATGTCCCCCAAAAAATAAATAATGGTCCATTTCCTTAATGCTAATTTGTTTTTTTTAACCCTTTACTCGGTATTAAAAGTTCATAGGGGGCGGAGTTTATGTAAATGTTAGGGTTTGTGATGTCACTAACCCAGGAAGAAGCTTGTTGTAGTCCCAACCAGCCGTTTGTTGTAGTCCTTAAAGTGATTTCTGTAAAAGAAAAAAATCTCTTTGCTTTGAACTTTGAGCGTTGCAACGTTGCAGATGTTGTTTATGCTCAAACAGCAACATTACACACTACAGTTAAAAAGTGAAATCAATCTATTTTCGATAGATTTTATTTTAATACAGTAAAATAACTACTAATATATAAAAAAATAAGGTTAATTTTCTTTATGCAGGATATAACGTAACTATAACATAAACCTTGACTTTTAAATAGTTTATATTAATAATAAAGTATTCTATGAATACATTTTAGGACTTTGTTTTTAATAAAATCTTTTGTTCTCTGTAATACGGCAGTCTCTTTTAAAAAAAATTCCCCCCCAAAATATATAATGGTCCATTTCCTTAATGCAAATGTTTTTTTTTTTTACCCTTTACTGGGTATTAAAAGTTCATAGGGGGCGGAGTTTATGTAAATGTTAGGGTTTGTGATGTCACTAACCCAGGAAGAAGCTTGTTGTAGTCCCAACCAGCCGTTTGTTGTAGTCCTTAAAGTGATTTCTGTAAAAAATATCTCTCTTTGCTTTGAACTTTGAGCGTTGCAACTTTGCAGATGTTGTTTATGCTCAAACAGCAACATTACACACTAACTACAGTTAAAAAAGTCAAATCAATCTATTTTTGATACAGTAAAATAACTAATATATAAAATAAGGTTAATTTTCTTTATGCAGGATATAATGCAATTAACATAACCTTGACTTTTAAATAGTTTATTTTAATAATATAAAGTATTTAATATAAATTTTGCATTAATTTATTAATGTTTTTAAATCTTTTTTTTCTGTAATACGGCAGTCTCTTAAAAAAAAAGTCAATTTTCCTTTTTTTAACCCTTTACTGGGTATTAAAAGTTCATAGGGGGCGGAGTTTATGGAAATGTTAGGGTTTGTGATGTCACTAACCCAGGAAGAAGCTTGTTGTAGTCCCAACCAGCCGTTTGTTGTAGTCCTTAAAGTGATTTCTCTAAAAAATCTCTTTGCTTTGAACAGCAACATTACACAATAACTACAATTAAAAAAGTCAAATCAATCTATTTTTGATAGACTTTATTTTAATACAGTAAAATAACTACTAATATATAAAAAATAAGGTAAATTTTCTTTATGCAGGATATAACGTAACTAACATAAACCTTGACTTTTAAATAGTTTATATTAATAATAAAGTATTTTATGAATACATTTTATGAATTTGTTTTTAATAAAAAAATTTTTTCCTGTAATACGGCAGTCTCTTAAAAAAAAGTAAATTTTCCTTTTTTTAACCCTTTACTGGGTATTAAAAGTTCATAGGGGGCGGAGTTTATGGAAATGTTAGGGTTTGTGATGTCACTAACTCAGGAAGAAGCTGGTTGTAGTCCCAACCAGCCGTTTGTTGTAGTCCTTAAAGGGATTTCTGTAAAAAATCTCTCTTTGCTTTGAACTTTGAGCGTCGTAACGTTGCAGATGTTGTTTATGCTCAAACAGCAACATTACACACTAACTACAGTTAAAAAAGTCAAATCTTATCTAAATTTTATTTTAATACAGTAAAATAACTAATATATAAAAAATAAGGTAAATTTTCTTTATGCAGGATTTAACGTAACTAACATAACCTTGACTTTTAAATAGTTTATATTAATAATAAAGTATTTAATATAAATTATTTTACCTAAATTTATGAATTTTTGAATAAAATCTTTTTTTCTGTAATACGACAGTCTCTCTCTATTTTATTTCCCCCCCAAAAAATAAATAATGATCCATTTCCTTTATGCAAAAAAACTTTTTTCTTACCCTTTTCATCCAGGGTAGTACATTTTACACGCATATGAACATGTTCAATCAGAAATAAACACTTGTTTGATTGAAAACAACCGCACAGGCCTTTCACCTTTGAATGTTTTATTAATAAAGCCATTAAAATTGAACCATGCCCAATAAGTTACATCTGAAGCAGAGTAGGGTGACGTCCTGATCTCAGCTGAGGCACTGGAGATGAGCATGTGCTTTTCACATGGTGGGAAAACAGCCGGCCAAACCGTAAAGGCATAGCAACAATATGTAAGTATCTTCTCTAAAAACAGTGTCACGTGGTATGAATGACTGTTACTGTGCCTAATCCGAATATTACAAAATGGGAGGGGGGGCCCGTCGACTGCGTCCATGAGTGATGGCGTCATCACAACGTGCCCTCTTGAGTTACAGCGTCTCTTACGTCTACTTCTCTGGCATTTACAATTTGTACATCCAGTGGTACAACAAACCCAGCAATGAAACATACAAAAGAAACCCTTTAAGGTTGGATATTAATCAACGAGAATGGGACATTCAGATATAATACATCTGCAGAGCGCCGCAGGGATACGCAAAAACGATACACACGTTGGGCTTAAAATGTAAAAACAAAAGGATATTTAAAAAAAACAACAAACCCAGCTGCAAATACTGAACATTCACTATTTACAGATGGAGCGTCTCTGGGATGGCCGGGCGATCACATGCAGTGGAGACTTGCAAGGTCAAAGGTCTATACACAGCAGTGCCAGACGCCACTAAAAGCTACAGTCATACACTTGGATAATAGTCCATTTTTTTCTGCTTTTTGGTAAGATAAAAAAAAAAAAAAAACATTGAGCAGCTTCGACTAACACAGACAAAATAAAAAAACCGAAAGTCACTCACAGAATAATGAATCTAGTTCATTTATGTACAGATGCACATTCTTTACATCAGTTCGTCCTGTCAGCTGTTGCAATGACAACAGGAAGAGGAAATGGAGGAGAGCGAAAGGGGGAGGAGCTTCCTCTTGACGTAAACGTGAAGATCCCTCTGCGCGGGTGGGGGAGCCGGCTTGATCCTTCAGCAACGGTGAACAATAACAACAACAACAAAAAAAAAGATCAGTGCATTGTTTTAGGCAGACAAACATCATCGCCGCCACAAAAAAAAAAAAGGTAAAAGATATGGAAGAAGCCCATCTGGCGTGATAAAACGCGTCTTCCATTAAGTTCGTACAGCTATCAGGTCCACTTAATGGCTTTTCAACAGCATTTCAACTTTAAATGTATACACTTCCTAAAACTACACATACATAATAAATATAGAGGTTCACATACGAGCGTATTATTTCTTGTAAGTTCGGAGGGCATCTGGGGGAATCCCATAAACGCGTCGAGATCGCAACCCTAAATCTCATCACCGTAATGCATTTTTTGTCATAATCCTCATTGTAATACAGTATTTTAACAATTGTTTTACAGCAAACAATGTAATACAATGACTAGGGAAAACAAAAAAAGGCAGTATAAGAGAAATACTTTGCCTTTTAAATCATTACGGTAATGAGAATCAAGCCAAAAACTACTAAACAGGCTTCATTATTTCTTGGGATTTTAGGGTGAAATGTAAGCCGGGTTCATGTTCTCGACACGTTTCGCAGGATTCTCCCACCTAAACCTATTAAACATGCTGGAAATGTACATATATGATGAAATGTAACAACCAAAGTGACGTAAAATGACCAACTCTTTGAAAAATACTATATAAATAGGTTAAAATAAATATGTTGTAAGTCACATTATTTAAAGAGGGCATCTCTCTAGTCTTATGAATGTTTTTAGTCTGCATGACGCCTGATTCCTATCGAACTACCGTTCGCATAAATCATTATTTGCTCATCGTCATGTCGTTTGTGTGTGGGGAACGTTTGAAAAATCATCACGCGGCTCTTTTCGCCTTCACTGTATGGAAAAGAGCAGCGTGAGCATTCTTCTAAACGTCTCATTTTGCGTTTCACGTAAGAAAGTGAGCAAATGATGACCACAAACGGCACAGCAGCTGCTAAGCTAATTCTCATTCCTCCAGGTTGAACCAGGACTTACGATCTGATATCACTTTAAAAGCAACAAAAAAAGGGTCACAGGGAGAAAACTAAAGTAAAATGAATGCAAGTCGATGTGCGAAAGAAACCACAAACGTCTCTGCTGATCAATGGAGGAGAGTCTGTTGTACTGCATACGCCCTTTGAAGCCATTGAACTCCTCCTCTTCCTGTTCCTCATGTCCCTGCGTCTCATAGTGCGGCCTATGGCAGGGGGGGCGGGTGGAGTTGGTGATGGTAACCTAAAACAGCATGCGTATCCTTGACTGGGTGAGGTTTGCAGTCTCAGTGAAGGAGATGGTCCCGGTGAGCAGCACTTCCTCTGGAAAACCTCTCCCCTCTTCTCCCTCTCGCTCCGTCTTCTCTCACGCTCTGTCGCTCCTTCATCGCGCTACACCAGCTGGTATCCCGAGCCGGACGTCTGGTCGTACTCTATTGTGTACTGCGAGGTCCAGTCTATCGCCACGGGCCGCAGCAGACCGCAGCAGCGCAGCTCAAAGAAATCTATGAGGTTCCTCATACAGCCGTGACTGGGGGAAAGACACAGGAGCAGAGTTACTACTGGGAATCATACAATCCAGTCTTTGGCTGAATCCAACAACAAACAACTGACCGACTGACAATAATGGCTTCCTAAACAAATCTTGAGAAGTTAGTTCGTTTTGACTAAACTTGCAGAACACACCTCTCCTTTTTTTTTAGATGATTAATTAGATATTAGTCAATCATGCCATGTCTCATATACACATACACATTTTTTTATTCAACTTTTATTCTTATATATTAGTACTTTTATGTGCTTTTTTTTTTCTAATTTTAAGTTAGTAATTTCAGTTAAATGCAAAGGCGATATTTCTCATTTTTCTCTCTAATTTCTAGTTTTTCATCTAATATATATATTTCTACAGTAGCATTGATATGCTTTTGCTTAATGCATGTGGCTAGTTATTTATACATACACACCGATCAGGCATAACATTATGACCTAATATTGTGTTGGTCCCCCCTTTTGCTGCCTAAACAGCTCTGACCCGTCGAGGCATGGCCTCCACTAGACCCCTGAAGGTGTGCTGGGGTATCTGGCACCAAGATGTTAGCAGCAGATCCTTTAAGTCCTGTAAGTTGCGAGGCAGGGCCTCCATGGATCGGACTTGTTTGTTCGGCACATCCCACAGATGCTCGATTAGATTGAGATCTGGGGAATTTTAGGGCCAAGTCAATACCTCAAACTCGTTGTTGTGCTCCTCAAACCATTCCTGAAGCATTTGTGCTTTGTGGCGGTGCATTATCTGCTGAAAGAGCCACAGCCACCAGGGAATACCGTTTCCATGAAAGGGTGAACATGGTCTCATCAATGCTTAGGTAGGTGGGACGTGTCAAAGTAACATCCACATGGATGGCAGGACCCAAGGTTCCCCAGCAGAACATTGCCCAAAGCATCACTGCCTCCGCCGCCACGCCTTCTTCCCATAGTGCACCTGTGCCATGTGTTCCCCAGGTAAGCCACACACACACACACGGCCATCCACGTGATGTAAAAGAAAATGTGATTCATCAGACCAGGCCACCTTCTTCCATTGCTCCGTGGTCCAGTTCTGATGCTCACGTGCCACTGTTGGTGCTTTGGGCGGTGGACAGGGGTCAGCATGGACACCCATGACCCTGTCGCCGGGTCACAACTGTTCCTTCCTTGGAGCACTTTTGATAGATCCTGACCACTGCAGACCGGGAACATCCCACAAGAGCTGCAGTTTTGGAGATGCTCTGACCCAGTCGTCTAGCCATCACAATTTGGCCCTTGTCAAACTCACTCAAATCCTTACGCTTGCCCATTTTTCTGCTTCTAACACATCAACTTTGAGGACAAAATTTTCACTTGCTGCCTAATATATCCCACCCACTAACAGGAGCCGTAATGAAGAGATAATCAGTGTTATTCACTTCACCTGTCATAATGTTATGCCTGATCGGTGTATATAGCAAAACTGCTTTTAATAGTTTTAGTTTTCAATAACAACTGGTTAATAATAAACATTTCAGGTTTTTTTATTAAATAGTTTATGAGCTCTGAAATAAACAAACCCCAAGTCATTCATTATCATTGAACTATTATATTTTGGTAAAACCTTTTTTCTATAAATGTCAGCAGTATCTAAAGTCCATCCCATAATAGAAGACTGTTTTTAATCACTACATATTCATGAATAATTTCTGACGTTATTTAATCTATTGGGATCTTCCTCTAAATTGTTGGTGTCTAAACATTTTTTGAAGTATCATATAGATTATATTATACAGACTGTTGAATATACAAACATCAATATGATTGAAAAATGAACCATTTAAAGGGATAGTTCACCCAAAAATTAAAATCCTGTAATTTACTCACCTTCAAGTTGTTCCAAACCTGTATAAATGACATACTATGGAAGTCAATGGGTCCATCAACTGTTTGGTTACCCGTATTCTTCATAATATCTTAATTGTGTTCTTTAATATCTTTTGTGTTCAGCAGAAAAAAGAAACTCATACAGGTTTGAGTAAATAACGGGATTTTCATTTTTGGATGAACCATCCCTTTAACACCCTCCTCTGTGTTCAGTGCTGTACACATAAACCTGAAATAAGTTTGAAGGACTCACTTGAAAGGGCTCTCGATGGACGTGGCTGTAACTTTAAAGTGCTTATATCTTCTCGCGTTCATTCGCTCGTTTGTAGTGATGCCCAGTACAGCGATCTATCAAGAGACGGCAACATACACATCAAACCACAAGTACACATAAAATCTTTTCCAATATATATGAATAAAACAGGACCATAATGTATGTTATAAGATTTTGCGTCAAGGCGCCATTTATTACACCTAAAGCCCAAAGTATACTTCTTTTTTTTTTTTTACGCATATGATAGTGCATAATATACTATTTGATAGCATTCGCAAATTCAGGCAGTCGATGCATGCGCTCTATAAAGTTTTCAAAGTTGTCCAGTGTCTGCAGTACTTTTCGGTATTTTGTTATTGTTATTGTTCCATCTCTTTCTACTAGGGGTGGCACGGTACATGAAAAAAAATCGAACCGTTCGGTTCGCTTGTCTCGGTTCGGAGCGTGTGCGACGGTTTCGACGCATGCGCAATGTATCCTCGTGCCCGTATGTTACCTCAGACAGTGGGTGTCTTTTTCGCGTGAAATAAGAGGTGTGTGTGTGTGTGGACATACAGTAAAATAAAGTAAAAGTGGAGTGCTGCAGGTCACGTCACGTGTAGAAATGCAAGTGGGAGAGATAAGGAAGGCTGCCCGGAGTTGGAGGATGCACCAGCGATGTATAGCTGGCAGGGCAGATGCAGTGCGTATGCGCGCATTCACACACTGGCAGTGTTTGTCTCGCGCAGCTGAACCGCGGCTCGTGTATTGCAAATACAGACAAATATTGTCCATTCTGTCACATTTTCCAGTGTTCTCCTCCGACCCCTGTCTGTCTCATGCATATAGGCAGCATATATCTGCTGCAAATGCGACCGTGTTCCCCTCTGTCTCATACACACATGCATATAACATGCTGTATATAAGTAGTGCACATGATAAATGTAACATTTAAAAGTTAAGATATGCTTCTAGTTTTAATTATTTAAACATGCCTTTGAAGTTTGGGCAAAAACTTCTGGCTGTGTTGTGTTTTTTCGTGTATTTTGTTTTTCTTTTCACAGCGCTGGATGTCATATGGTGATTGTGAAACACACGCAACACTTCATGGTGAAATGTGTTAATCAGGTCAGCTGAATTAAAGCCACAGTGCATTGTTCTGATCAAAATTGACATGATTAACATGAAAAATTTTACGCCAATGTGTCGGATTCGGTAGACAGCCAGTTAAGAAACAACTTCTACATGATATAACAATTTTTTAATACTGCATCCTAATTGTGGATGATTAAGCTCTATATCATATGCTGAAGTAAATTTCTTGAGTGTTAACGATAAAAAAACAACAACAACAAGAACCGTACAGAACCGAAAACCGTGACACTAAAACCGTGATCCGAACCGTGGGTTTTGTGAACCGTGCCACCCCTACTTTCTACTGTGAAACATCGGCCTGGGCCAGTGTTGCCACCTTGTGGAACAACCGATTAGTGCAAAACAAATTAAATGCACGTGCAACCTGCGCTTACAAAGTACGAAAAATCAGGTGGCGCACATACAATACACTAGCCTGACAAGCCAGACCCACATCAAGATGTTGGGTCTGGGAACACACCATTGGCAGGGCTCAATCCGAGGGGCGGGACAAACGGTTGTCTTTCAAATTTCCTCTGCACGCAATAGGATAGCGCTCCAACCAACCAGAGCAATGAAGAAGGTGAAGCGGAGCTAATTGATAGATTCAACTTTTGCTGTATCCGGTTGGCAAAACTCCGAACACATCTTCCTTTCTTAAGAATGACTTCAGTGGCGTTCTTTTCTCAAAGAAAAGCTTAACTCCAAGTTGTCTTCCAGAGTCGCGGCCAAAGCCGATTTGAAAGACCGCTGTTCGCCAGCTTCTTTGTTTACAAGTAGCACGCGGAACCGCTGCAACTCTGCCGTCATTATGTTAAGCCTGCCCACCACCTCTACACGATGTGATTGGTCTGACTAGAGTTTGGTTTTTCCAGCTCGCAAGCCAACGGAGAGTTGCTAGACGACCCTCGCTGCAAATTAGATTTGCTGCCGCTAGGGTGCGTCTAGATTTCTAGGCTAACAATACACCATGGGCGTCGGAAGCAAAAAAAATGTGGGTGGGTCCTCTCTCAGAAAAAAAAATGACTGGAGCCTAGATGCCACTTACATTAAGTAGCCTACTGTGCAAATATACGGCTTTGTTTGCTAGACGTCTGGTTGGGAAAGACAAAATGATGGAAATCGCGTTATTACTGAGAGTGGCAATAGTGTAGTGGTAAGACGCATGGCATCAAGTTTTGACGCAAATCTACCCGCGGTTCAAATCCGCCTTTTGCTGAACTCACTCCATTTTCCCATCACATATCAGGTCGGAAAGGCATTTTTATTTTTTTTTTAAATGAAGAAAATATTAGAAAAGTGTAAATAAAGCATCTAACATGTGTTTAATAATAAGTGTTTATCGGTTAGGGGTAAGTAAACAGACGTGCTGAATTAGATACGGTAAAAGTGGGTGGGTCTTGTCCCACCCACATACAACGGTTCCGACGCCCATGCAATACACATATACTATGGTGACGAAATTTGCATCATATGCACTTTACGCAGACCCTCGTGCATGCGGAAAAAAAGTATACTTTGGGGTTGATGCCTTGGAAGGCTTCTCTAGACTTGAGTGCATCTCACCTGGTAGAGCTGGCACATGATGAGCACAGCGACCCACATGAAGTGAAACACACTGTTGAGAAACATCCAGAACATCCACGGCGAGCAGGTGGCGATCTGCGTGATGTAGTTCCAAAAGCCATCTTTAGTGTAGCTGGTAGCACAGTGAATACTCCAGTCTGCAGAAACAGTCCCAATATTATAAATATGCATGCTACTAGTTATTTATATTCATATATAGTCACATTGTTTGTACAAAAACCACGCAAACTCAATTGTACTTACAGCAAATGCATCCATATATCATCCAACAGATCATACACAACAGGAAGAATAGGTAGCCCATAAAGTAACGGTGGTTTCCACTTCCTGCACGCAAACAATGAGGAGTAAAAACAGACAAATGAAAAGAATGAGTCATACCTCCACGTTCCCTTTCTTATTCTGCCTTTGGCTCAAATTAGTAAGGGAAGAAATATGAGGTTTATATTACGGGATGCAAAAAAAAAAAAGGGCTTTCTTGACGATAGTGAATTTCCTGGCAGAACATTTGACTTTTCATATTAACGTCAGGAGGAAGAGTGTGTGATGGAAAATCTGCCCTTGGAAAACTCACCTACGCAGTTGCCTACCCAAGGGCAGTGGTGATCAAACTTGGCGATGCATCGATTACACACGGCGCAGTGTTTCGATCTGATGGGCTTCCGTATCTGTGGAGTACAGGCCGTTAAAATGAAACTGCAATGCAAATCAGACTGTTGGGTTATCTGGCCAACGCTCGAGGAGACGACTGGTGCTGAATGTGTTCAAGCAGTTGTGTGCAGAATGGAAAAGTCATAATTACCAAACAGGTGCTGCAGAATATGCTGAGATCCAGACAGCCCGTTTCTGCCAACTCCACTATAGTCTAAATAGAGACAGTGAGAGAGAAACAGAGCAGGAAAATGTGAGTGATGCTTTCTTGTGCGTGAAGCAAACCATCCTGGATGGTTGTTTACCAGCACAAGGTGAACTTTAATACGCTTTAAAGGGATAGTTCACCCAAAAATGTGATGTTTATCTGCTTACCCAAAGGTCATCCAAGATGTAGGTGTCTTTGTTTCTTTTGTCAAACAGTCTTGACTTCCGGCGAGTGAGGTCAAATGTACAAGATACGGCGTATCTCAATGGGATACAATGTGATTTCTTGCGCGTATCTCTACGCCATATCGTGTAATTTGACTTCACTTACAGGCAGTGATGGCGCAGGGACGGCTGATGTACATCGTGGTGTATTAGAGGTAAAAAATATATAAATACTGTTCGATTTCTCTCACAAACCGATCGTTTCGTGTCTTAAGACATCAATGTGTCGTCACGAGCCGCAGGGTTTAATTTGAAGTTGTCTGTGCATGTTTTTTTTACTCTCATAGAATCTGCTACCATTCACATGCATTATACGACAGACAGACTGCAACGGTTGGAGTTAAAAATCTTCATTTGTGTTCTACTGAAGAAACAAAGACACCTAGACACCATATTGGATTCCCTTGGGGTAAGCAGATAAACATAAAATTGTAATTTTTGGGTGAACTATCGCTTTAATTACAGCTGAACTTGTTTGCGGTTAGAGATTTGACCTTTTTTTTCTGCTCCTCGGATGCTTTGATGATGCCGGGGTCAGATTTCCAGGACTTGCCAAAGTTGTAGAAGAGAGCCAGGCTATTGAGCAGGAAGGGCAGGTGGACGGTGACGAATGGGAGATGTGTGCATGGTTAAGGCCAATGAATTCACAGGATCATTTGTGATTACTTGATAAAAGTTCAAATGATTAAGCGAAAATAACATTCTGAAGAATGAATCGTAAGACGAAAGACTAAACATGGGAATAATAACTAGTAGTCAATTAAACTTTTAAAGGAACACCCCACTATTTTTGAAAATAGGCTCATTTTTCAACTCCCCTAGGAGTTAAACAGTTGAGTTTTACGGTTTTCGAATCCATTCAGCCGATCTCCGGGTCTGGCGGTAGCACTTTTAGCATAGCTTAGCATAGATCATTGAATCTGATTAGACCGTTAGCATCTCGCTCAAAAAAATGACCAAAAAGTTGCAATATTTTTCCTATTTAAAACTTGACTCTTCTGTAGTTACATCGTGAACTAAGACCGACGGAAAATTAAAAGTTGTGATTTTCTAGACCGATATGTCTAGGAACTGTATTCTCATTCCTGCGTAATAATCGAGGAACTTTGTGCCGTACCATGAGTGCAGCGGCGCAATGATATTACACAGCGCCTGAAAATAGTCCCCAGCACGCTCTCTGTGCAAGCAGGTTGTCACATTGGCCTATTTTCAGGCGCTGCGTAATATCCTTGCGCCGCTGCACAAAGTTCCTTGATTATTACGCAGGAATGAGAGTATAGTTCCTAGCCATATCGGCCTAGACAATAGCAACTTTTCATTTTCAGTCGGTCTTAGTACACGATGTAACTACAGAAGACTCGAGTTTTAAATAGGAAAAATATCGAAACTCTTTGGTCATTTTTTGAGCGAGATGCTAACGGTCTAATCAGATTCAATGATCTATGCTAAGCTATGCTAAAAGTGCTATCGCCAGACCCGGAGATCGGCTGAATGGATTCGAAAACGGTAAAACTGTTTAACTCTGGGGGAGTTGGAAAATGAGCCTATTTTCAAAAATAGTGGCGTGTTCCTTTAACGGTGCGTTCACACCAGACGCGAATGAAGAGTTTTGCGCGAGTGATTTACATGCCAAGTCAATGCAAAGACGCGAATAGACATTCTGTGGCACAATTCGCGCGAATGAGGCGGTGCAAATGATACGGCGTGAATTGAGCGGTTGACGCGTGAGTTGAAAAATCTGAACTTTGTCGGATATTCGCACCGCGTTAACCAATCAGGAGCTTGCTCTAGTAGTGACAAAAATGAGGACAAACCATATGTGGATACCTGGAGCTTTATAGAAACAGGAAGAAAGTGAGTGAGGAGGTCGGACAGTCTGGTAAGTTGTAAAAAAAACGCTCTTTACTCAATTTGAGCTCTACATAGGGTGATTGGGACACTTTTTGCCATTGAGATGACTTGGAAAAAGTGCCCCTATCACCCTGAATTCACCCGATTGAGACTACAAGCTAGTTAAAGCCGGCAAATTGAGCTTGTTCACCGTATTTTAAAACAATCATGTCAGCCATTTCACAACGAGACGAGCCGGCTGGCAGAAGCCCCTTCCATGACGTGAATTCGCGTCTGTTGTGTAGTGAATGTCACAAGTGAATGAAGCGAGTAAACTCAAAATGTTCAAGCGTCCAACTACACGCGCATAGAGCGATTTATTTGCTTCCTTCGCGTCTGGTGTGAACGCACCATAAGACTTGCTCTTATAAAAAGTTGCAAGATGTGTTGCATTATTACAGAAAACACAGCAATCTGACTAATGACTTTTTGAATTAAGACCGAAAGTTCTGTGGAAATCTGAGCTGCAACATTTCAAAGAATTATTCCATCAAAAAAGTAACATTTCCTGTTTGACATCTGGAATGTAACACGAGTGCCTCCATCAAGCACAGTCTAAAAAGACACAAATGCAGAAAATCAGTTTCTCCTGTAAGTGGGTCGGTGGTTTCGCTGAGCTGAGCTGCACACGGGCAACAATTACAACAGGAAAAAAGCGCAATCCTCAGAGGAGACGCTCTATTGTTGAATAATAAAGGCGAGAGGGAAGCGGATCCACCCAGAGCTGCAGGGTTCGAATGCATTGTTTCTATTCCTGAGCTCTGGAGAGGCACCAGGACACATGGCGGTTCTGTGCACACTAAACATCACTCCACAATCTCATATTACACCACACAAACCACATTTCAGCAGCTATACTCGACAAGCACATCCAGACATGAGTCACGTCTCGAGTGGTTCCTTCAAAGGAGGACGAAATGCTTCAGCTTTGGGAAGATATCCTACTTTCCCGCTGTTTGACAGCAGCATAAACATAGAAATGCAACATGTGTCATTACCAGACAAGAACTCGGCTTTCTTTGTGTTTGTACTAGATCTCTCACACCGCGGTGGGCGTCATGAACAGAATCTTACATCACAGTATGAGTAATTATATATCACTGTGTTGTTTTTACTGGAAATTGAACAAAAAAAGTTTATTTATAGTAAACGGGCATGTAGAAATGCCAATTTTTGGATATTCCAGCTAAATAAACACTTCAAGCCCTTCATCTAATTTTGATCGTCTTGATAAAATTGATGGATGCAAACAAAAAAGACAGCCAGTATTTTGAATTTGCATTATTTTGCATCTCAATTCAATAGATATATCTAGCAGATATATGGTGTAGCAGAACCTCAAATTGACAAGACATTTCTATCGTTGCAAACGATATAACGTCAAGTCGCCCAGTCCTCCTCTCACCCACACAATATCACTTAGAGTGTCAATTTCACTACATTTATTGTGTGAGTCACTCCTGATTCCATGGAAAAATAGCCATATCCATGTCAAATCCATCAAAGATGACTTTCACAGTATAAAGCATCAACGTAACCATACAAACACAACATGAAACAAACAGCTCCAGAAATCATGTTGGGCAATTTAACCGTGAGCGAATGAGGGACATTTTCATCTCAGTTTATGTTGTCTCACAAAGTGTGAACGGATAAAAACATTCAGACACTGAAGCGTACTGCTAAACTTCCCATCTCTATCCTCCTCGGGTCCCTTCACACAGAGTGAATGCTTCAGATCTTTCAACATTGAAAAGTGAGATATTGCCTTTTAAACTGGGCCAATTCTGCGACCCAGATTTAAGTTTCGTGCTGGGAAAATAAAGACCGAAAGAGAGAAAATATCAAACGAAGATGTTTTGTTTTCCTGCTGTTGGCGTTCTTACTCGGATTGAGTCAACGAACAGAGAGACATTAGAGATACACGATTCTGGAGAAATTACAGGTGCAGTGTGTAGCATTTATGAGGATCTATTAACAGAAATGCAATTTAATATGCATAACTATGTTTTCAGTGGTGTATAAAGACCTTACATAATGCACTGTTATGTTTTTATTACCTTAGAATGAGCCGTTTCTATCTTTATACATCGCGGGTCCCCTTACGGTGAAATCGCCATTTTGTGCCGTCACAGTAGCCCTAAACAGACAAACTTCTCTACAGAGCGCTAGCTACTCTCTGCTGTCTCAGACGACATTTTTGTCCTGTGTCGGCCACCGTAGCTTCTCTATGTGCTTCGAAATGGAGGGGTGAGCGGTGGGCGATTGCAATTCACAACCTCACCACTAATATTTACACACTACACCTTTAAGAATCAGGATTTTTTGTTTTGTTTAAAATAGATATCACGATTCTCACACAGTTTTGAAAAGACAATTAAAGGTTCCGAAAAAAAGAGTTAATTGCTGCAGGCTGTTTAAAAAATATCTAATTTGAATGAATTACTTTAAAACAAATTGGTGTGAATGATTCAATGACTTGCTCATAAAGACTTCACTTGTTTCATTACTGGATGAATCAGTGTTTTTGAACAAATCTCTTGAATGAATGATTCAATGACTCATTCCTAAAGACTTCACTTGTTTCATTACTGGATGAATCAGTGTTATTGAATCATTCATTCAAGAGATTTGTTCAAAAACACCGATTCATCCAGTAATGAAACAAGTGAAGTCTTTATGAGTGAGTCATTGAATCATTCATTCAAGAGATTTGATCAAAGACTCATTCATAAAGACTACACTTGTTTCATTACTGGATGAATCAGCGTTTTTGAACAAATCTCTTGAATGAATGATTCAAAGACTCACTCATAAAGACTTCACTTGTTTCATTACTGGATGAATCAGCGTTATTGAACAAATCTCTTGAATGAATGATTCAAAGACTCACTCATAAAGACTTCACTTGTTTCATTACTGGATGAATCAGCGTTATTGAACAAATCTCTTGAATGAATGATTCAATGACTCACTCCTAAAGACTTCACTTGTTTCATTACTGGATGAATCAGCGTTATTGAACAAATCTCTTGAATGAATGATTCAATGACTCACTCCTAAAGACTTCACTTGTTTCATTACTGGATGAATCAGTGTTTTTGAACAAATCTCTTGAATGAATGATTCAATGACTCATAAAGACTTCACTTGCTTCATTACTGGATGAATCAGCGTTTTTGAACGAATCTCTTGAATGAATGATTCAATGACTCACTCAAAGACTTCATTTGTTTCATTACTGGATGAATCAGCGTTTTTGAACAAATCTCTTGAATGAATGATTCAATGACTCAATCATAAAGACCTCACTTGTTTCATGAATCAGTGTTTTTGTACGCAGATCTGACTGTTCGCTATGATCGTACTTGTCAAAGGTTTATTAGACTAGTTGTCATTTAGGAATAAGATTGTGTGGGTGTTTTAATCATAATGGCGATCTTTTAGCGATTAATCGTGCCACTCTAATAGATGCTTATGTGAGTAACTCTGGATAATACAGATTCTTTTAAATACAATATTACGATTAAGTGGACTGAAATCAACTTAAGTAGGTTATATCAATTCCATATTAATGATCATCAAATTGACAGCACAGGAAGTGAAGTAAAACTGATGGAGCGACTGAAAAGGATATCGTTCCAGAACCAATAAAACCAGGTGATGTACATCCAGAACTTAGTGGCCAGATAGATGCCCAGAGGAAGAGCGCTATGCATGGAGTGATCAAAGAAAGACCTAGAAGCAGAGACGAAACGTTAGCAATGATGCTCCACACTCACATCAGAATCCATTAAAAGCCTGATCAGCACCACAGATGGCTATAATGGTGTGCGTGTCATACTTGGAAAGGAACTGCACGACGAGCCACATCACTGCATACATCACACCCTTGATGAGCCAAGAGTCAATGTCCAGATCGGCGATAAATCCCACCAACCAAATCACCAGGAACGGAGTTCCCAACATCACCTTCTGCCTGAACTCCTGAGAACACACACACCTTACAAGTCAGAGGCCACGTTCACAAAAACCTTCTTGAGAAAGAGGTTAAGTTCAATTTAAAGAAATTCTGTTGAATATTATGTTGTATGAACATCTGAACTGATTTACATTCTAAATAATCTTTTGTAAATCTGACTCAAGAGGCCAAAAAACAAAGGGAGTTTTCCCACCTGAAAGTCCGCATCAAGGTCCGAACCGAAGTTCATGTTTTGATACATTTGGTTAGTTTTGGTTTGGTTTCACATTGCAATTATGCGAGCGCACTAAAGAACTATACATGACGCACTTGAGTCCACTCGTCATCATCTATGTGGGCTAAATCTGGACATTGATTGGTTTGTAAACGGACGTGCGTCTGACATCAGCGTCTTTGACAAGAATGAATGAACGGACGCATATCGTTGCCGCTAGTGAACAGTGCGCATTGCTTGACTATTTTTTATTAGTTACGTTTAAAAGTGGACATTTCAAGCTTTATATACACATATTTATCATGCCTGTGAGACAAGTAGCCTGCTGAGTTTCAGTTTATTTGAGACGCGCTCCAGTTCATGTGGAAAGCATGTGATCGCTCCGGCGATTATGTCTGCTGTATAGACTATTAGCTTCTTATTTATAATTGCCTGGATTTATTCCGATTAAACGTTGATTAAAATGAAGATACAATTTATACAAAACGAAATTCACATTAAAAAAAGGCTTTCTAAGCAAAATCATCCAAATTTCGTTCAAAATAATTTCTGACCTTCTGTCTTCTGACATATTGCACATCTTTTCACTTTTCATAATCAACGTAGCCTAGATTAATTTAAAAATAACATTATAATATTTAAACATAAACAGGAACTTCCTGTAAATGGTCTGAAAGTCCAAACCATACAGAAAATGCTTTCACACTAAAAACGAACCGAACCTTTGCTCAGTTTGATCTGGACCAAGACTACCTCTTTTCGTCGGACCAAATTTCGTCTGTTTGGTCCGGACCGTGGTACGGGGGAGGTTTCACACCTGTAATTTTGATTCGGACCAAACTGAAAAGTCCGAAAATCCGGACCAAACAAGGTAGGTGTGAAAACGCCCAAAGTCTTCCAGACTACAAATCGGGGCAGAAACTGGTGTAAAAGTCATGTTGTGTTTTCCTGCCTTCACATTCAGAGTCTGCATTATTCAACGTTCATTACAACTGGATTTCTCCTTAAATGTCAAATGATTGGCCAGCACAAGTCTTTCAGTTGCTTTACCTTGTCCATTTTGAGTCGTTTCAGGTACGAGGGGCTGTCGTAACCTTTGGCCTGTCTGGCCTCCTGCAGATGATTTATCATCCACACATTTTTCCTCTGTTTGGCCAGATCCAGCGGCGTCTCCCCCTGCCATAATAGACCATAATTGATTATAGCCTACTGACATTTCTCTGACATCATTCGTCACATAGACGTTTATCGCCATAGCGTAAAATGGCGGAGGGGAAACACAAGCGAGCAATAAAAAAATGCTAGACTATTTCAACATTAACAGCATGTCTGCTTGCGTGTGTGTGTGCATGAGGCTTCATGCGTGTGTGTGTGTGTTATTGGTACTTAAGTACACTACGGTTTCATGCGCTTTTAGTATTTACTGGTGTTGGTTCTAAATGCTCCTGTCGTCTGCTGTGTTCTTGATGTTTGCTATATTCAAGAAGTGTACTTTCTTGGATCAGATAAAATAAAAAGGGAGTTCAAATATCTGACTGCTTGTATTCATTGACAAAACTGTATCCATGTGCAGTAATACTGAAAATTGAGGATGCTACGCATCGTGATATTGAATCGTTGACAGGATAATCGTAATCGGATTGAATTGAGAGACCCCTAGTGTGTTGGTGCGGCCGTCTGGACTTTACCTTGATGTTCTGTGCATCAACGTTGGCATTGGCCTCCAGCAGCAGGCTGATGACCGTAGTGTTTCCCGCCAGAACCGCCCAGTGCAGAGCCGTGTTCTTATGATATTTATCACCCAGATTCACTGACACGTTGAACGTCAGCAACAGCCGTGTCGGGTCAACACTGTGGCAGAGCACAGAAGCTCACACCTATTAGCTCTACATTTCACAATGGCATAAAAATACATTTCCTCTCACAATACACACACACACCTGTGTGTCCGATAAGCCGCCCACATCAAAGGGGTCATGCCGTTCTGATCCATCATATCCACATCCTAGAGGACGACACAAAAAAGACTTAAAAGTACGATCAGGCTGAGATCAAACGCAATGACTTCATGTAATATCTTTCCTAGAGGTCAAACTGCTGTGGATGGAAATGTCATAAACGCCCCCTGCAGGCCGAAATGGACTAAGCAGGACAAACAGCATCAAGTGTTACATGTTAATAAACAGTATTAAGTGATGACATGGCCCCTTTTCCCCTAAGGAACTTGAAACAATATGTTTTTCCTTAATAAAGGGATGCATGGAGATATTTATAGCAAAATTATTATAATGCAAAAATGACTTATTTTATGCTTTACTATTCCTGGATGTTGACTCAAATAGATTAAATCCATTCAGGATATTTGAGACTTTTCATAAAATAGATTTTTTTTTTAGGGGAGTTTATCTGCACACGTGTTCCTAAATACATTTTACATTTCGTCCACATCTATTTTTAGTCGCAAATGCGAGGGAAACAATCGCACTGACGAGCCCTGGATGACTCTGGTTGCTTGGTTTCTATTTCCGTCATTTTTTCATTGGTAGCTCCGCCCACATTGAAATCTCACAGGCTCAAAATAGCTTCAAATGAATCAAAGGTTATCTGACTGGCTTTGATTCAGCCAGCTTTTGTTTTGATGAGACCACACGGCACGTTATATGAGGGGACTTTATATAAACAAGCGTACCTGTCCCTTAGCAATGAGATATGCCACAATGGAGGTGTGTCCAAACTGAGCGGCCAGGTGCACACAACTGCAACCCTCCCCATCGATGAGAGACGGATCAGCGCCATACTTCATTAACTGCACCACCATGGAGAGATGGCCCTGTCTGCAGGAGAGAGCAGATGAGAGGTGTCATTCACAGGCTAACCCCTGCTTTATGATGCGAATTAATAAAACATCACACAAACTCTTAACAAACTTACACTATTGTTGCGGTATGCACATTATGCACGACTTACCAATTTTGATGAAATCTGCAGTATACAACAGATCTCACTGTTATGCTCTATAGTTATTATTATTATTATCATCCCCTATTTAGCATGAACTTTTCAGTTTAAAGCCCTGTTTCCACCAAAATGACCAGAAATGTTCCCCCAGACCTGCAGCTGTCTGCATGTCCATCGCGGTCTTAAGTACCGTGAAGATTAGTTTGGTGAAGTAGGAATGCGCGCGACTTCCCAGTTCCCACTGGATTTCGTCCTCCACATTTAAGCCTAATAAAGCCTGAACCTCGTCATCGGTCCATTGTTGTATTTTTTAAACTCCATTGTTGATTCGAATAGAAAACAACTCTTACTGCACGCACCGCAACAGACTTTTAGGTTGAAATAAAATGCTGCGTAAACCAATCAGCATGTTCAGCGCCCAAGTCCCACCCCCGAAAGTTCCTGAACCTCGTGAGCAGGGCCATCTTGAGGGGGAAATCTTTACCCTGAACTTTATTTAGACCTTGGTTCCTGCGGTTGAAACACACGAGTACCACCCCAGAAGTCCCTAGTTCCTGGGGAAAGTTCCCGCGGTGGAAACACGGCTTTAGTTGTTGTCAATTTAGTACTTCAACTTAAAGGGATAGTTTATCAATTACTCACCCTCATGTCCAAATTTTCTGAAGAAACGATCGCTTTATATGATGAACAGATTGAATCTAGGCTTTTTTTCCCATATAAACATTGATCAGTGAGCATAAACAGAAGCTCAACCGTATTTATTTGACACGAGAATGAACCTCATTGGTTCTCATAGCCTCTGTTTATTATAACTGATGTATGCTTTGATTAGGGATGGGCGATATGGCCTAAAATCCATATTGCGATACACACTGCAGCCTGTTGCGATAACGATATATATCAAGATGTATAAATTATAATAGAACTATTTCAGAACAGGTTACATAGACCCCAAGGAAAGCCAAACTGCTAAATGTATTTTTTTTTTTTAAAGAAAGAAAGAAACGTTGCATGTAGTTTTGATAACATTTATTGTGTAAAACTGTAATTATACAACATAATCTTGCAGATAAATAACTAAAGTACACTAGCCGCAGAGACTTTAACAAAGAAAAAGCAGAAATGTAAAAAAACGTCCTGTACGTGCTCCTCCATATAATGGAAGTGAATGGCAACCAGGCTAAAACTTTACAAAAATTATACAAAAGTATCACGCAATGATACAGTGAGACGCGCGCCATATATGAAAGTGTTCAGGAGGCATACTATAAGGTTTTGTGAGAAAGAAACTCAGTCAAAATACTGAGCTCGGCCATTACTTCCTGTGAGAGTGCGTTGCGTGCAAGCCATCAGCATTTTTCTTTTAATTTCTGCTTGAATGTCCTTGGTTCTTAAATGCCACCCAAGATGCAGAGAACAGGAAAAACTGGTGTCTTTTTAGTTAAGGAACAGACACTGTACTGAAGATACTTTCAGTATTAGGCAAAGAATAATAATAAAGGAACAGATACTGTGAACTAGGGAAATACTTCCAGTATTAGGTAATTATTTGAGGTGGTAGAACAGATTGTCGTGTTACCTCTCTAAAGTCAAGTCAACTTTATTTATATAGCGCTTTTAACAATGCAGATTGTTTCAAAGCAGCTTTACAGTGTTAAACAGGAAAATAATGCAACAGAAGTTTATTCAGCCGTATAGCCATTCTGGAGAAAACGGTGATGTCATCAGTTCATTTCAATTATCATACAGTGACAATGTGGGCTTTAGATCAGTAATTAGATCAGTAATTTAGTTTATATGGTTAATTTAGTTTAATAATTAGATTTATTTGGATATTTAGTTGAAAAATATATTGTCCCCAACTGAGCAAGCCAAGCTCAGGAAGCAAACCAAAACCCCATCAGGACATAATGGAGAAAAATAAACCTTGGGAGAAACCAGGCTCAGTCGGGGTGCCAGTTCTCCTCTGGCCAATTAACAAACAGCGTATTATTATTATTCTGGCAACTTTACAGGTCAGAGGTCATAATAGATCGGAGTATTCGAAAGATCGGAGGCAACACGCCGGAGACGGATTTATTGAGGGTGCCATATTGCTGAAACAATTATTAAAGTGCAATATTCAAAAGATCGGAGGCAACACGCCGGAGACGGGTTTATTGAGGGTGCCATATTGATGAAACAATTATTAAAGTGTAATATTCAAAAGATCGGAGGCAACACGCCGGAGACGGGTTTATTGAGGGTGCCATATTGATGAAACAATTATTAAAGTGTAATATTCAAAAGATCGGAGGCAACACGCCGGAGACGGGTTTATTGAGGGTGCCATATTGATGAAACAATTATTAAAGTGCAATATTCAAAAGATCGGAGGCAACACGCCGGAGACGGGTTTATTGAGGATGCCATATTGATGAAACAATTATTAAAGTGCAATATTCGAAAGATCGGAGCCGCCAGGCCGGAGACGGGTTTATTGAGGATGACGTATCGATTTAACAATTATTAAATAGGAATATTCGAACAATCGACATAGCTGAAAGCGTATGTCTTAGCCGGAGCTGTTGTCCCACACACTCTACTGATTATAGTTTGCTGCTGCTCGTCGGACGGCTTAAATGCGAACCAAGTTAAAATTAATTATATTAATTCAATTAATTATAAGCCCAAATAATGGATGTTGCACCAGTCTTTTTCACCAGCTCCTCTGTTTCGCTTTCAGCTATGTTTACTCAAGATGACGAACACAATGATGTGTTGCAGCCAGTTGCAGCTCGTGGCTCTAAATTTCACAGGTAGATCGCGTCATCAACATGCATTATCGCATTTAAAATCTCTATCGTAGGCCTATCGTTTTGTATCGTTTATATTGCATATCGTTTACATATATACCATTACTAGCGCTGATGAATGTTTCTTTGTGAATAAAAGCCTAAATTCAATCTGTTCATCATATAAAGTGATCGTGTCTCTTCAGAAAATTTGGACTAAACCGCTCAATTCATATGGATTAGTGTTACGATCTCTTCAACTTTTTAAAGAGTCAAAGTGGTGGTTGCGTAGCTGTCAATGGAGGGACAGAAATCATTTAAAATATCTTCATTTGTGTTTCAAAGATGAATGAAAGTCTCACGGGTTTGGAACGATATGAGGGTGAGAAACTGATTGAATGATTGTTTCATTTTTAGATGAACTATCCCTTTAAATTTTAATTTCAGTTAGTTGCCAAGGCAGCATTTCTACTTTTCTAAAGTTTAAGTCTATCATCTAACATTTATATCAGCTTTATTTCACTTATGAAAAATGCTTTTTAATAGTTTTATTTTAAGTTAACAATAGCAACACTGCATGTGCTCAACTCGAGCTGCCATGTCCAGTGTGATGAATGAACCAGAAAGTTTCAAGAATGAGTCCTTTTGACACAAATTATCCTGATTTATTTTCATAGCAACTGAATGGCACTCACCAAATTAAACATGCAACACATATGAGGACATCTAACATCATTTTAGTATATTAATTAATTGTTTGGTAAATAGTAAGCAGTGTACAGTATATACAGGGCGTTCTGCAATCAGTCACCTTGTAGCCCAGTGTAGTGGTGTAGAGTTGAGATCTCCTCCCAGCTGGTCGACTACAGCACCTTTTGATATGTAATGCCTATGAAGAGCAGACAGCATTCAGGAAATGAGTGGACATCTGAATGAGACATCTTTATCATACAGTTGCAAAAGAGAGCAGTGCAAAATGAATGACTGTGACAGAGCAGGCACTCATTAAGTGGAGGATCTGCACACACACACACACACACACAAACGTAATGGAAATTTCAAACTGGTTGTGCTTCTTTGCTCGTCTGAATGCTGACAGAGTAATAACTCTTATCAATTCCTCTGTGTATGTGGTGTCTTAATAACGGGAGGGAAAAAACTAGCTAGGAAATTTGTCAGATCCAGCAGAGGAAGGAGAATGTGTATAAAATAAACAAATAAGACACAACGAGATACGTACTTGACCAAGTCTATGCGGTTGTTAATTGCTGCCCAATGCAGCAGTGTGACATTTTCTTTATCCGGCTGGCGCACGTCATATCCGGCCTCCACCAGCTCACGGCACCGCTCGAATATGCCATACCTGAGGCACACAAACAGCTCAAATTACACAATAAAAAACACTGGCACAACAGAAACTTCCCCAAACAATACCAACACAAAAACAACAGTGTCAAATGTACAGTGTATTGAGCTAGCGCGCCTGAAGCCTTGTTTGTTTATACTTTGGCCTGGCTCCACAGCGCGAGCCCCCGCTGACTGCGCACGCTCCTCCCCAAACGGACGAGGCGTTTAGTTTATACTTGACGTGCTCGCCGTTGTGCTATTCTTTGAAGCGACAGAGGGCGACTCGTTCTATAAACCATCAGGAAAAAGCGTCAAGAAGTGGGCTAATGTACACAGGTGACAATATTTAATTTAGTACACTTCACCGAAAACCACACTACAGAAGAATCATGTAAAACAGATCAAAATAAACCTTGATATTACTTGTGACATGAGAACAAAATGTATGTAGAAATGTAACGTTAACTTACACAACTCAATTTATGATCTCTTAAATGTTTCCTAATTTCACTAAACACTTTCGTGAGTTTTCACTTAGTTTCGTGAACTTTTCTTTATTAAACGAGCTTGTTTATGCTTTTGTAGGCTCATTTTGTAAATATAAGCAACTAATTTGTATGTGTAAACTGGACCACCCTTACATTGCATCGCCCGCCACAACCTCTTTGTCTACAACACGACAAGAGGCCATAACGGAGAAATTAATTTTGTTCATTTGTAAGGACATGAGCGATCAGTGTGGTGGATGGGGCAGGCTTCAGGGAGTTCTGTCGAGCAGTGGAGCCGAGGAACTGACTGAATAGATATTGCATGAATAAAGGATAAATGCACTGCTTCCACTGGTTTGATTATTTTCCGTTTCATGTCAAGGAAAAGTTCCATGTTTACCACAGCACAGCTCGCTCGGAGCATTCAATATGCTGTAAAACTTCAATTAATATTTGTTTCAATCACTGAATGAAGCTGCTATATTTGGGACAAGAGTCGCGACCTTAAATTGCTTGCACAAAACTCTTGATCAGCTCTCAAAATGTGTTTGTTTATTTAAACCGTTATGCGCAGAGAGCGTGAGGGCGAGAGAGAGTGAGGTCTGCTCTGCGGTCTTGGTCATTAGTTGATTTACTTGTTTGTGTGTAGGTAATACTACATTGTCAAATATGTTTAAACTTAAATAGACTACCTTTACAAGTAGTTATGTCTCTTTGTATTAATTTGTCCTGTTATTTACGTAATTCGCGTCATTGACAAAATGTGCAACCAGATGTTCGAATATTCGTGTTATTTTTAGAGGGAATATTTGAACGTCATTTTTGAGCAATTTTGACAGCCCTAGACGCGAATGACGCGTCATGCACGCCGCTTAATTCACGCAAATTGCCTATTTATTATTATGTCTATTCGCATCTTTGCATTGATTTAAATCACTCGTGCGAAACGCTTCATTCGCGTCCGGTGTGAACGCACTATCAGAGCAGAAAGCACCGTGCAAAAACAATGGCATTTTCGAAAATTAGGAAAGTTGACGCTGAAAACCGAGTTTTCCGAGATGAAGGGGTGGAAAGAAAGAAAAAAAATCGCATTTATTCTTCCTGCATCCTGTACGAGGCCTGTGTGTCTCATGTGCTCGGATTCTGTTGCGTTTGTGGGAACATTAAATAAAATGTTTCTTGCACTTTTAAACTTTTCCAACACTGGTAGCACTTTGTGTTTCTGAATGAAATTGCTAATGATATTTCACCAGTGCAATTTGAAGCACAGAAGAGAGCAGTGTTCAATATTAGATACATTTAGTTAAGACTATACATGTGAATGAACATAAACTGTGTTATGAGATTTCAGATTTTCTGGTTTGCGTTCATTGATTGTTATTTTTTATCTCAGTTCAGCAGGAAAAAGCACTTTAGTTGCTAGTAGGGGTGTAACGGTACACGTATTCGTATTGAACCGTTTCGGTACAGGGCTTTCGGTTCGGTCCACGCGTGTACCGAACGGTTATGAATTTAATCTTTAACAGTTAACAGTCGGCTTGTTGTAAGCGCGGAACACACTTCAATCCGAGTTCCCACACGAACATATTAAGTATTCAGTCCATTTTATCACGAAATTCAAACGATAAATGCCGTTTTGACGCTCTATGTGGCGTGACTGGTCACTGATCACAGTTCAAGCGGCCGCGCGACGTGAACGCGATCATCTGTGAAGGCGATCGATCATCTCTTCCTAAAGAATAAACATGAATGACGATCTGAAGGTATGCTGAGGATACATTACAACTTACTGTCATGTATGTGGTGTATTCGCTATATCAGCGTTTCAACGGCGGAAAGACGTCAATATAACTGCTGTAAACTAAACAATGTCATGTAACGTTAGCATCACATTTACCTCAGGCAGTCATTCAGTGTCCACAGAATTTTATTCACTAGAGAAATCAACTCTTTCACTAAATATATGCTCTATATTAGCCGTTATATTCATTATATTCTACTGAACCTGTTAGTGATGTCTTGATTATTTCATGCATGTTAAATAAACCTGTCATGAAAATGACAAACACTAAATTATTATATTTCAACAACGATTTGGAGAAAAAAACTATTTTATAATTAGATTTAGGAGTTATGCAAAAACTGCCTTATGTGAAGTTTACATATTTGCACACAATGTGTTATTTGAGTGTTGATTGTTATACCTAAAAATAAATAGCAACTGAATTTAGGCTAATAGTTTGGGCTCTGTGGTTAATCTTTAATATTAATGTGCAAGTAAGAGGTCCCTATATAATTTACAGAAATATCTTAAATAAACTTTTAGATATAATTTAATTCATTCAAGGACAGACACTTTTTTCCCCCAGTAAACCACTGTTAAATATAAAAAATAAATAAAAAGCAATTTTGTAAAACTGCTGTACCGAACTCGTACCGAACCGTGACTTCAAAACCGAGGTACGTACCGAACCGTCAGTTTTGTGTACCGTTACACCCCTAGTTGCTAGTAATGTTGAAATGAATGTATTTTCAGTGCAGATTTAGAGATGAAGGCATTTTTAGTTCATCATATTTTTGTCAGACATGGTTACTGGTTGAATTTAGATATTTTGTACTAAAGCAACTTAAAGGGCAAAACAGAATAACAACAAAATGAGATACATTTTGTGATGGATTACCTATGTTTGCTTTAACAATATGAACAGACATGTTTTGTCCATATGAGAACATATTATATTTTGTTAAATTAAGAACAAATGTTATCTACACTAATTTCTTTAGTCTGGAAATAAACATAAATGATTGTTTTTAGGTATATAATTGTCCGGACTTCGGCCGGTGAGGAGGGTTCATTTACTGGACCTCAAGCAATTTTAGTTGAAGACCCCTGGCGTAGATAGATGTGTGTGTAGACTCACTGGGTGGCTTTGACGATGTCCCAAGTGCTGTAGTCGTCCACGTGGCTCTTTCGGCTAACGCTCTCGGTGTAGCCATGGCTATAGTGACTCTGGGGTTTAATTTCCTGCGGGAGAGAAACAAAGTCAGTTCATCTCTATCATCTCGAGAGCGAACGGAGTGATGGATGACACAGAGGATCTTGGACACGACGTGTCTTACATACAGTCAGTCTCCATGGTGACATCTCTGATAACACACACTGCTGAAATAAAACTGAAAAAGGGCAAAATCATGGAAAACAGGACTTTCTTGCTCTTGAAACAGGAGTTTGATGTGCTGTGTGACAATGCAAACTGGAGTAGAAACATGCGTTATGTGCCATTTAAATACTTGTACAACTCAGTTATTAGTTGAATGTTAATTAAATAAATTTGATTAATTAATAGATTTTTCTTTATTCTCTCCTCACCAACTCCTTTCATTTCTTCCTCACCAGTCCATGCATTTATTGAAACTAGTAAACTGTAGAATTAATGTGATCGCAATTTCTGCTTCTCTTGATTATGTAAACATAATCGCTTATGATACTTGCGATACATCCAAACATGAATTTGGTCAATGAATAAATGCACTTACGTAACCGCTGTGCAACAATACAAAGCCTTTTTTGTTGTTTTAATAGAAAAAACATTAACATAACTTGGAATTCTTGTAATTAATATTTGGGAATTTCACTGTTTTAGCATTTAAGTGAAGCATCTTAAAGGGTTAGTTCACCCAAAAATGAAAATTATCCCATAATTTATTAGGGTCAGAGTAGAGGTCACTCGACTCGATTGCGGCCGTTACCGGAAGCCAGTGATTATAGTTTATAAAGTTATGAATATGGATATTTTTCTTTCACTTCAGGCCTTAAATCCAGACTCAAAACACATCTGTTCAGCTGTGCATTTACTGAATGAGCTGTGCTACTGTACATCCGACTGATTGCACCTTATCTTATGCTTTTACTGAATGAGCTTTGTCCGAACTGCTTGCACTTTAATTATGTTTCAATTTAACCCGGTTTCTATTTTTAGTGCACTTTAATTATGTTTCAATTTAACCGTTTTTAATTTTAGTTTTAATTATACTTTTTATTTTATTTCTTTATTTTTTATTTCTTTTAATTCCTATTATAACTGTTATACTGCGAATATTTTCACTTAATTTCCTTGTAAAGCACTTTGAATTGCCACTGTGTATGAAATGTGCTATACAAATAAACTTGCCTTGCCTTGCCTTTATTAACCCCCTGTAGCCGTATGTGCAGGGCTGTACAGTGCGACATATATGTCGCACGTGCTACAAATAAAACGGTCTGTGCGATGAATATATTTACCCCAGTAGCACGCGTGCGATTTAGTTTAGTATGTGAGACAGAGCTCGTTTGAGTGAAGGGAGAATTTGTTTTGTGCTCGTGTGAGGTTAATCTAGGACTGCACGATTTACTGAAATTAAACCAAAATCGAGATTTGTCTTTGTGAAATTATTAAAATTGCTTCAATTTTTAAATAAATAAATATCTGTGCAGATGAAGCGCAGCACTGTTCAGGGCGATCGGTTCGCAATAAATGCTGCTCTATCTCTGCACGCACTGTGAGATGGAGTCATTGGCATTTTAGTTCGAAAAGCGGCACGGTTTGCATGAAAAATTGCTAATGTAACAACTGTCAATCTCGGGCTACCCGAGACTATCTGAAGGAGGTGGCCCTCCAACTGTGCCGCGATTCACATGAATGTGAAAGCAACACGGACTCGGGTGCGCACTTGTTCAGGAAGAAACGTAACCTGCATATGTGTTTTAGCATATTGAATATTTAGTTCAATAAAACACATGTAAGGGATGATGTTGTTGATGATTTACCTTGGATACGAGTGTGCGCATATGCGTGTAATCAGGGCAACAAATGAACTTCATGCGCCGCACATACAGTAAACCCAAGAGTTGTTTACTCAGCTGCGCATAATAGCACCAAATTAATAAAAACACAATATATTTACTGCAGTGTGTTTTCTATCATACGCCGTGCACATTTTTGATGACGTAAGATGAACAAGTGCACCAGGGTTCGATAGAATCAAGTTGAGTGTGAAACCAGACCAGCGCTGCGGGGGACGCCGGGAACAATCGCGTTTGGACATGACCACAGCAAACGTGCCCAGTGTTAAAGCCCCTTAATGTGCATTAGAAAAAAGACACAACCTCTTTCCAAACTTGTAATGAGAAGCGTTTACAAACCTGTTGTCCAACAAAAGAGAACATTTAATCGAGTGTTTGAAATAACCTACTTTTGTAATCTGACAGGCTTCACATCACAGAATGAGGCAGAAATTATATTATTTTATAATATTCTGTAGTACAGTGATAGATTTGCGGTGTTGAGACGTGTAGAGTACTTTTTTTTCTTTCTCAGTGAATACATAAGATAAAATAAGACAAAAATTAAGACATTAGTCACACATTTTTTTTTATCATAATTTAATATTTTATTATAAAACCTTTTATTATAAAGACCTGTTTTCTGTAAAATATAATAATAATTGTTATTATTTTTTATTCTTAAATATTTGTATTGTAAAGCACTTTTTGCATTTTTCAGACATGGTAACAGACGTTACACATGTGCTACAATTCTGTGGGCTGTGCTACAAAACTTTCAACCTCTGTAGCACCAGTGCTATGTGCAAAAAAAGTTAACTTACCGCCCTGCGTATATGGATTACTTTTATGATGGATGGATGCACTTTTTTCGGCTTCAAATTCAAAATCTAAGGTACCATTCACTCCCATTATAAAGCTTGGAAGAGCCAGGACATTTTAATATAACTCTGATTGTGTTTGGATGAAAGAAGAAAGTCATATACACCGAGGATGGCTTGAGGGAGAGTAAATCATGGGCTACTTTTCATTTTTGGGTGAACTAACCCTTTAATGGAGGTTAGCTAATCATAACAAATATTAATGCATCAACTTAACAGTACAACAGCAAAAACAGTCAGTTTAATATTAACCATCAGAAAGGAGGCAGACAATGTTTCTGACCTGTCTAACATTATAATAATTAGACTAATACCCCCTCAGACTGCATGTGCTCACAGGTCAGGGGGAGGGTGTTTGATGACCAGCAGATGTCCAGAAGCTTCAGCTCTATTGATTGGTGGGGAGGGTCTCTGTCTATTGTATTAAAAGACCCAAGGGACGCTGATGTCCGATAGAAACCCCAAAAATGACCCGAGCCATTTTGACCCGAACCTACCATGCACACCAAACTCTTTTCAGGGTGGTGTTTCCAGAAATATTTTGAATTTCTTTTTTTTTATATAACATTTCCTTTATTTTATGATTTTTTTTATGATTTGTTTGTTTATTTAATATCTTCGTCTACATTTACATTAACATTTATGCATTTGGCAGACGCTTTTATCCAAAGCGACTTACATTGCATTCAAGGTACACATTTTTTAAATTTTTGTCAATTCTTGCTTTCCCTGGGAATCGAACCCATGACTTTGGCGTTGCTAGTGCCATGCTCTACTGTTTGAGCTATAGGAAAGCTATGTTTACTTTATAAATTCAGATTCGTAGCCCCAATTTCAGCCGATTGTCCCTCAAAATGAACATAGAAAATGCAACCAAAAATAAAATGTGACAAAACAAAATCTATGTATTTTAAACCAAATACAAATATTTTATAGTAATAAACCAATCATAGGAAAAATCCAGAATATAATAATATTAGACTCATCATTACTCTCCAGAAAAATACAGTTTACTATTTTTACACAGCAGAAAATTCAATTAGATGTGTAAAAACACAGTAAAATGAGATGCTTTCTAGCAAAAGCTTGGAACATACAAAGGGCAAACAGAAAACACCCACAGGACACAAGGGAGACCTGGCAAACACACTGAGCTCCCGCTGTGTGCGCGCGCATGTGCGTGTAATGCCAGGCCAGCAGAGATGACACACACACTAGCCAGAGATTCATATATAAAGATGACAGTATGCATTCGTAATCAGTAGCATTTAATCCTTAAAATAAGTGTCTTATATATGACGCACTAAACAAATTCATTAGTAAACCGGACCGCTGGACAGAGTAGCACAGGTCAGTAATAAATCAGCACAATCATGCTTCAGACAAGAGCCTGCACACCTGCACCCACAAACACTAAATATGAAGCCCTGTCATAGGGCTGGGCGATATGGATGAAAACTTCATATCGGTCGATATCGATAACTATTGATATTTTTTATGACCTATTTAAAATAAGGACCAGGAGAAAAATATACTACATTTAAACATTTTTATTTTAAACCTAACTTTCCTCTGATTATAATCCCCTCAGTTATAAAGGCAAAAATGTCAACACAACCATGGAAATCACTCAAATAATTAAAGTCTAAAATCACAATGAACACTTAATTATCTCTTTACATTAAGGTGCAGTGCCTCAGTTATTTCTTTGCACCGTTTATATGCTTTGTCATAAGGCACTGATGCAGAGTAACATTACCTCTCCATGTCGTTTCAAAGAATAGCACAAAGGCGAGCGCGTCGAGTATAAACACCTCTCCAAACGGATGAGACACGCACACTAGTGTTGTCGCGATACTGGAATTTTTTACTTCGATACGATACCTAAAAAAGTATCGATATTCGATACCACGGGGGAAAAATGCTGCATATACTATCAAATAGATATTTTTTATATAATTTCTTTTTTTGTCCATCTATTGAAAGTTTAGGCGATTAAAAATTTCTTCAGAAGAGATCACTTTATATGATAAAACTTAAGGTTTTTCTCATATACACTCACCTAAAGGATTATTAGGAACACCTGTTCAATTTCTCATTAATGCAATTATCTAATCAACCAATCACATGGCAGTTGCTTCAATGCATTTAGGGGTGTGGTCCTGGTCAAGACAATCTCCTGAACTCCAAACTGAATGTCAGAATGGGAAAGAAAGGTGATTTAAGCAATTGTGAGCGTGGCATGGTTGTTGGTGCCAGACGGGCCGGTCTGAGTATTTCACAATCTGCTCAGTTACTGGTATTTTCATGCACAACCATTTCTAGGGTTTACAAAGAATGGTGTGAAAAGGGAAATACATCCAGTATGCGGCAGTCCTGTGGGCGAAAATGCCTTGTTGATGCTAGAGGTCAGAGGAGAATGGGCTGACTGATTCAAGCTGATAGAAGAGCTTTGACTGAAATAACCACTCGTTACAACCGAGGGATGCAGCAAAGCATTTGTGAAGCCACAACACGCACAACCTTGAGGCGGATGGGCTACAACAGCAGAAGACCCCACCGGGTACCACTCATCTCCACTACAAATAGGAAAAAGAGGCTACAATTTGCACAAGGTTTGGATAGTTGAAGACTGGAAAAATGTTGCCTGGTCTGATGAGTCTCGATTTCTGTTGAGACATTCAGATGGTAGAGTCAGAATTTGGCGTAAACAGAATGAGAACATGGATCCATCATGCCTTGTTACCACTGTGCAGGCTGGTGGTGGTGGTGTAATGGTGTGGGGGATGTTTTCTTGGCACACTTTAGGCCCCTTAGTGCCAATTGGGCATGGTTTAAATGCCACGGCCTACCTGAGCATTGTTTCTGACCATGTCCATCCCTTTATGACCACCATGTACCCATCCTCTGATGGCTACTTCCAGCAGGATAATGCACCATGTCACAAAGCTCGAATCATTTCAAATTGGTTTCTTGAACATGACAATGAGTTCACTGTACTAAAATGGCCCCCACAGTCACCAGATCTCAACCCAATAGAGCATCTTTGGGATGTGGTGGAACGGGAGCTTCGTGCCCTGAATGTGAATCCCACAAATCTCCACTCCAGGCAGTTCTGAAGGCGAAAGGGGGTCAAACACAGTATTAGTATGGTGTTCCTAATAATCCTTTAGGTGAGTGTATAAACGTTGATCAATTACCATTACAATTATCTCACAAATATTTGCTAACTAATTGTGTTGCAATAGCTACAGCACAAGGAAGCTTGATTTCAAATTGAATTTAAAAAGACGAGTAAACGGTAATAAAATAAGAACAAATAAACAAATGACTAACAATAGCGCAAATAAATACAATAGAATAAAGATGGAAATTAAACAGATTGCTTTATTTTTTCAGGTACGTCTAACAGTATTCAGGTAAGAAACTGAATTAAAAAAAACTAAGTAATCAAATTTAAAATAACATTGGATAATCTTCATTATAAATTATGTAATACAGATGAATCCATTAGAGTTACACAAGTTAATCAGTCAAGAGCAGTAAGTGATCGTTTGTCTTTTTCTATTTTTAGTTTGAATTATAAATAACTGCTGTCCCTTTAAGATCCGACGCACGCATGGATCCCAAACACTCCTGTTACACATTCTTCCTGAACTGTTTACGACTGTGTTTACTTTAAAACTCACTAAGATGGACATTAAGACATTTTTTGAGTGTATTTGACCATTAATAAGCTGGAAAAAGGAGCTCATTTTTGCCCTTGTATGTCAGAGGCGGCTTTATTACGGCATGTGTGTGTGTGCGTTTCAGATGCGAGCGTGAAATCTGCGGGAATGAATAGAATTAATGTTATGTGCAATCCTTTGTTCATGTAAACGAACTTGCTTTGCAACCTCTGGTTTCTTCCGACGAAGAAAAAAAATAATTATCGAACGTTTTATCGAACGCATTTTTTATTGATATTGATTACGTGTCTATCGCGATACATATCGTTATCGTTTTATCGCCCAGCCCTACCCTGTCACGCTATGTGGGTCTGTACTTATTACCTTCATAAACACATGCAGTCCATATTCAGTCTCAGTATTGAAGGCTGATCTGACACTCATATTATTACCGACACAAAGATTCAGCGAGCAGCCACACACGACTCCACACGTCCAGAGAAAACCCTAGTGAGATCACCTGAATGCCACAATTGCCCAACAGCAAAGCATCCAGAATGAGAGAATCTGCATGAAGGTGGTACACAAACTGACAGCTGAGACAAATATTCAGGAGGTCAGTCCAACAGTAACTCAAGTACACACCGAGTTGGTGTGAGAGTTGATAATTCATCACAACATACAGCCATAGCTCTGCTGGAAACCTATGACCTCTAATTCAACACAGCTGGAAAAATTCAATAAGTTGAAAATATTTCAAATGTATAACTACCTAGGATTTGACTATGGCAAATATTGTCTTTACTGAATGATGCACAATGCCTAAAGCATTTGGATAGCTTTAAAGGAGATTTTCTCAATATTTGCCAAATATTGTCTTATCCAAACATACCATACATCAATTTATTTATTCAGCTTTCAGATGATGTATAAATCTCAATTTCAAAAGATCGCCCCTTATGACTGGTTTTGTGGTCCAGGGTCACAAATATATACAGTATATATTTGTTAGTACAGTATGCCAACTTTCTAAACCATGGTAATAGTGAAATTACAGCAGGGTAGGCTGAGCTGAGGAGCTCACCGCTAGCAGATGTGCACTTAATCCACATCTATTAGTCATACGCATAGCATTAGTGTTAATGCAGGTTATCATCATGTCCAATTTTAACGAACAGAGAAACAGATCTCATGAGCAATCCTGAGCTGAGCTGTCTCTACACACCGCACATCCTTCTTAATTCACGGCGATCAATCTGAAAGCACACTTGAATGTGTTATATCACATGTAGAATTAGCAAAAACAATGATGTTATGCAAGACATGCCACCGGTTCAGAGTGGGACCACCGAGTGAAACGAGCAGCTGGGAGATTCAGCATCACCGGCAGGCCTTTATCAAGGCGTTTGGATGTTTCATCCAATATATGAGAGCAGTTGGTCTAATTCAATACGGGCCTAGTGAAGAAACAAGTGCTTACAGCATCTGTGGGATCATGTGACACACACTGAGATGCTTGGCTGCATTCAATGCACAGATCTGGGACCTCATTTATAAACGTTGCGTACGCACAAAAGAAGGCGTACGCCGCTCTCTACGCAATAACTGGTGTTTATAAAAAGCAAACTTGACGGGAAAATGTGCGGTCCTTCACGCAAGCTCTGACCCAGGCGTACGCACAAAAACGGGTGAAATGATAAATGGTGACACCGTCGGCAGATGGAAGAAACGCGTGAAAGTGTGTGAAACTGTAGACCGTTGTGTAAAAGAAATGGCAATACTGCCTCTCATAAATAACATGAAGACTTCACAAAGCAAGTCTTACAATTAACCGCCTACACGAACACCCGTTTGATCGATCTGCAGCGCAAAACAAACAAAATCAAACGAAAATTACAACAGAAATGCAAATAAACACATATTTGCAAAAAGAAAAGTGAAATATGTTCTGCAATAATATTGACATATGCAATTCATCCTCATAAATAATATGGTAAACAGAACGAAATAATGTACAAAACTGATATTCTCGTCAATATGTCCGTCTGGCGGAGCAGATATAGATGCAATTAGATAGATAGATAGACAGACAGATAGATAGACAGATAGATAGACAGACAGACAGACAGACAGACAGACAGACAGACAGACAGACAGACAGACAGACAGACAGACAGACAGACAGACAGACAGACAGACAGACAGACAGACAGACAGATAGATAGATAGATAGATAGATAGATAGATAGATAGATAGATAGATAGATAGATAGATAGATAGATAGATAGATAGATAGATAGATAGATAGATAGATAGATAGATAGATAGATAGATGTATTAATTGTCCACTGGGGAAAGTTGTTTTCATAGTAAAATTTCTTCATCAGCTACAGAATCATGGTATTCATGCATATGCCTTTAGTTTTATTTTTGATTATATAACGTATGAAGTATGTCTCAACCATTCAGAAAGCTGCAAGACATTACATTTGCACTGAACTATTTCCCATTTCCACATAGATTATAACCGACATCTTTAGCTTGTCAGATGCAATGAAATGGATGGAAATAAAATGCCCCATCACAATGCGTAATGACGCACAATGGCTGATCTTGCGCTCTTAGAAGATGTGGCAAATGGAAGGATTCGGAGTGAACGCATCTTCACACACCAAGAAGACTTGCTGGCAAACGAGGACACACTCTGGCGATGGAGCGCTAGGCGCTTTTTTGCCTCGACTTTGATGTCCGACCATTTCTTTTTTATTTCGGCATCTGCAACCTTTTGCCACTCAAGTGCCTTTTTGGCATTAGTAATGCCCATACTGTGCCCTCCAAAACAACATTTTACTCCTCTTTTCCACCTTGCCAATGATAACTTCTACTTTACATTGAGTGAAGTTACGTTTTTTTTATTTCCTCTCTGTGTTTGCTATGATTTCGCAATTGATGAATATTAACTTGTGGGCGTTTCACAGACTATTTATGGGCAACTATGGGCATGACATGAAGCTGCAAAAGCTGCACTACATTTAGAATTGATTGTGATTTTTTAAGTGAAAACTGCGTAGGATGTGCGTGTGCACGGTTTTATAAATCCGAATATTTTTGTGCGTACACAGGTCCTATGTTTCATCCGTACGCCACTTCTGACGCAAATCCTACGCAAAGTTTTATAAATGAGGCCCCTGATCTTTTGACCATATCTGATTTTTTTTTACCCACCTGCTTACATTCACTTTAGACACGACTGGTTTCCGATATCAGTGTTTACAATAATCCCCACCTAAAATTATCCTATTGGTGATCGCTTTACTATGCAACATGGTTGGCCTTTGGGTTTACAATGGCCGTACTAAAATGATTTATATAATTCACATCGATTATTTGCCAGCATGGCAAGTTAAGTGATAAGTTAAAGGGATAATTCAGCGATTAGCATTAAGCTTTGTATCAGTAGAAACCCGGTAGTATATTCGAATGACCGTGCTTACCTCCTTCATATCCCCCAGAGACGAGAGATTTATGTATGGTGTCTGGAAAAAAACCCTCAGATGGCGCAAAAATAGTCATTTAGTGTCATCGGAGGCTTTTTTGACCAGAGGCTAGAGACTACAGCCAGTAGTAGGAGCTAGATCCGCATGTTTTCAACCAGCCCATAGGGGGTTGGATCAAATGTATGAATGTACAAATAGTGTCAGCCATCTTTTTTTTTTTAAGCTAAGCTAACAGACTTTTGCCCTGTTGAGAAAGCGGAGTAGTAGGCTAACCACAATGGTGGAAGGTAGTTTTGAAGATCTGGTGCGTGATTCCGATGCTCGAGGCAACTTGTACGAGCGAGGAACAGTTGCGGATGATGGAGGAACAAGAGGCGGCCCGGAGCAGCAGCATTTCGATGGAATATACGCTGTAACACCTATCCCTTTAACCCTAGTTTAGGTATTACAGTGGACCAACACCAGCAGATGACATGGCACCCCAAACCATCACTGACTGTGGAAACTTTACACTGAACCTCAAGCAACGTGGATTGTGTGCCTCTCCTCTCTTCCTCCGGACTCTGGGACCCTGATTTCCAAAGCAAATGCAAAATTTACTTTCATCAGAGAACATAACTTTGGACCACTTTATTTCCTTTTTGTCTTTAGCCCAGGCGAGACGCTTCTGACGCTGTTTGTTGTTCAAGAGTGGCTTGACACAAGGAATGCGACAGCTGAAACCCATGTCTTGCATGCGTCTGTGCGTAGTGGTTCTTGAAGCACTGACTCCAGCTCCAGTCCACTTTTTGAGTCTCCCCCACATTTTTGAATGGGTTTTGTTTCACAATCCTCTCCAGGGTGCGGTTATCCCTATTGCTTGTAGACTTTTTTCTACCACATCTTTTCCTTCCCTTCGCCTCTCTATTAATGTGCTTGGACACAGAGCTCTGTGAACAGCCAGCCTCTTTTGCAATGACCTTTTGTGTCTTGCCCTCCTTGTGCAAGGTGTCAATGGTCGTCTTTTGGACAACTGTCAAGTCAGCAGTCTTCCCCCTGATTGTGTAGCCTACAGAACTAGACTGAGAGACCATTAAAGGCCTTTGCAGGTGTTTTGAGTTCATTAGCTGATTAGAGTGTGGCACCAGGTGTCTTCAATATTGAACCTTTTCACAATATTCTAATTTTCTGAGATACTGAATTTGGGATTTTCCTTAGTTGTCTGTTATAATCATCAAAATTAAAAGAAATAAATGTTTGAAATATATCAGTCTGTGTGTAATGAATGAATATAATATACAAGTTTTACTTTTTGAATGGAATTAGTGAAATAAATCAACTTTTTGATGATATTCTAATTATATGACCAGCACCTGTACATGCAGTTCAGATGTCCAGATGTTGGTTATGTATCTGATTTAAAACCACATTTGAAAGTGGCTCAGAACAGATGCGGGGAAAAATTTGGATCTTGTGAGGATTTTTGTGTTTAAACATGTGCAACAAGCAAAATTTGTGTCAAATGCGAGTAAAAATATTATTCTCTCATGCCAGCCTAAGATCCTGCTCTGGGGAGCGAGTGCTTTATCAACAGCTTCTGTTAGCACTGTTAATTATGTTGCCATTTATATCTTTAGTTCATGTCAATGTCCAAAGCAACATGTCTGGAATGCTCGTCAACCGTCATTATGAAATTATATTCACACAGTCTAGGCAATGCCACAGCTATACATCACAGTAAAGGCCCATTCAAACTAACGATATGGTTTTAAAAACTTTCTAAATATAAAAGAATAGCAGATCTCCACACCACAACGATAACGATAACGACACAGAGGAACGATATTGTTGTGCCCTGTCCAAATACACACACTTGCGGTCTTTGCACTTGACCACTTGTCTACTTATATGAGTATTTCCTGTATTAGTGTTCAAGTAGGCGTGAAGACTGCAAGTGTGTGTAGAGCTTTCGATTACCCGATGGGACACACTTATAGTGTTGCAAAAAATGCAATTGTTTACGGAGCTTTTTTTAATTTTCAATACTTTGCATTTTAAAATAAACGTGTTCAGTAGGTTCCATGTAACTAACAGAAATGCTTCTGTGATAAAAAGCAGTTGCAAATGTTGTGCAAAATACACACAGCCTACTCATCTTTGCACCAATAAAATGTGCAACGATTTATGTTTTACTACCAAATTATATGTAATATCTAATTATTTTAACTTACAATGGAACGGTTTCCTCAGCATCTCACGTTATCAGGGCAGGAGAGTTCCCGAACATGATGGGATACGCTTAAGCCGCGTTTCCACCGCAGGAACTTTCCCCAGGAACTAGGGACTTTGGGGTGGTACTCGGTGTGTTTCGACCACAGGAACCAGGGTCTAAATGAAGTACGGGGTAAATATTTCGCCTTCCAAACGGCCCTGCTCGCGAGGTAGTACTTTTTCAACGTTCAGGAACTTTCGGGGGTGGGACTTGAACATGCTGATTGGTTGAGCTCAAGCAGCACTTTATTTCAACCGGCATTTTTAAGTTGAACTGATACGTGTCTATCAGTCACATCACATTAAAGAGCGTTAAAACGGCATTTATCGTTTGAATTTCGTGATAAAATGGACTGAATACTTAATATGTTCGTGTGGGAACTCGGATTGAAGTGTGTTCCGCGCTTACAACAAGCCGACTGTTAACTGTTAAAGATTACATTCATAACCGTTTGGTACACGCGTGCACCGTACCGGAAGCCCTGTACCCAAACGGTTCAATACGAATACGTGTACCGTTACACCCCTATTTGACTGTACATGTCGTCCCCAAGTTCATCAGATCCTTATCATACCGTGTGATTTGTAATGATCTAGGATTGCCAAAATCGCACGTCTGAAGCAGGCATTAGTTATTGTTCTTGGTGTGAACAGGCCTTAACTTGAAATTAATAATCTAACATCATTTTCACCTCAGGCGTAACATAACCCACGATTAGTCACTTCTTGTTTGCAGTAAGATTTCACATGTCCTTTTTACATACAACACTGCAAATGAAAAAAAAACCCCAAAAAAACCCCACAATGCAGAAACAGGAAACAGCAGAAAACCTCAAAGCCACAAAACTAAATGTGTTGCCTTTCCTCCATCAAGATGGCACAATTTTGACTAAAGCAGACACCATCTTCCCTTTGACCATGATCTAAAAGAAAACCTCAGGTCTGAAGGGGAACAGATGGCTGGCTATTCACTATATGACTGCCGCCCACCCAGGTGACACGGGGCCAGAGCGTCTGAACTCGACTTTCCACTAGTTAACAGCACTGGTTAACTAAAGACAAATGCACAGATTTAGAGGAGGGGTTTCTTTCTGTTCTGGGTGGGATTTTCAGTATTTCAATTTCGTTTGTGCCTTTTCAGCAAAAAAGTGGCTGGAACAATACTTCACGTTATAACCTTTTGATGATGCATAACAAGCCAAATATTGAGGACAGCCAATCTATTTCTCTCTCAAACAGCCACATGCAAAACACAACCACTATCATGGTTTCATGTTCTAGCCTCCAGATCAACCAGCTCATCCCACTGAACACCTGAGAGCAAACACACACAAGATTACAATAACGCAAGTACATCTTGCTTTCAATGCACTTCTGTATTGCACAATTGTATTGTGGATTATGCTTTTATGCAACCCTGCTCAACAGCTATCAGCATTGGTCATTTTAAAAAAAAACATAGTGGTTGACCACTATTTAAAGCTACACTGTGTAACTTGTTTAGTTTATTCATAGCTAAAAACACTTAGTTCTTTCAAAAATATATGTGCTCATTAATGTATATTTACTTCTATCAAGTAATAAAGTATTCTCGTAAGTTTATAATATGCCATTGAAAATACATACGGGTAAGGGGTTCGAATGGGGGTCGCCATGTTGCCCCTCCATCTTGAAAGTACATTAGCCAAAGAGGGACATACCCGTAAATTGAAGCTTCGCCTTTCGCGTTTTAACACTCGATGGCACCGTGTCGAATGTGAAGAGGGGGATTGCTTGAGACTGCTATATGAAAACCTGAAAGCCTTTTTGAAAGTCTGTTGCTGATGGAGGATCACTCTTATTCTCCAGGATATGTCACAGAGTCGCCAAGGAAGCGAAAAAGAGAATTAAGACGGCAACACAACAGGCAAATCAACACTAATGGACGAGGTCGAACTGGAAGCCATATTAATCTTGGACTAAATCGGCCACCGTAGGAGTTAAAACGAAATTGGGAGGAACAGAAACTAATATTTACTGGATGGTCATATACCTTTTCACTGCTAGATGGGGGAAAATATCACACAGTGTAGCTTTAAAGGTCCCGTTCTTCGTGTTTTTTTGAAGCTTTGATTGTGTTTACAGTGTGCAATATAACATGTGTTCATGTTTCGCGTGTAAAAAAAACAGTATTTTTCACACAATTTACTCATCTGTATACCGCTGTTTTCCCTCTCCTAAAAACGGCCGATGAGTTCCTTTATTCTATGAAGTCCCTCCTTCAGAAATACGTAACGAGTTCTGATTGTGCCAGCGGTTCCCGTGTTGTGATTTGACCGCAGCTTAGTGAACGTGGCACGGTTCCTGTGTTGTGATTCGACAGCAGCTTAGCGCACGTGGAAAGGTCACGCCTCTTAACGGGAGATGTATGCGCTTAATGATCTCTACAGCGTCCCTGGGAAAGCCAAACAAAGGTGATTTGACTCCGGGATGAAAATAACAGCGTCTCGACGACATGGCGACAAACACACTCAAACGCAACACTTCCTCTTCTCCACGTGGGACAGCAACAAGACCACGCCCCCTTTTTTCGCGTATTCTTGTGGGCAGAGGTTAGTCTGTTCTACTGACGTCATTTATGAAGGAAGTACCAGGATGTAGTCCAAGCCGGCCGTTCGCTGTAGGCTTTGAAAGGGAACTTCTGTTAAATAAAATATCTCGCTTGGCATTGAACTTTGAGCTTTATAATTTTACAGGTATTATTTATGCTCTAACAGCAACATTACACACTAACTAAAGTTTGAACAATGGGATCACGAAGAACGGGACCTTTAATATATTATATAAAACTATGAACATTGCAGCTCATGAGAGCTTCCTTTCAGTCCAACAGGTCAGCGTGTGTTAGTAGGACTGCAAGCTAAATGTGACGCTCCCATTCCCTGAGACTACATGTGTGTGATCAGCTGTATGGTCAAGACTGCGTGAGCATGAATAATTTACAGCAGGAGGTCCCATATGAGCAAGCTGTCTCACTACACACCAGCACTGCGTCCAAAAAAAGCCAATAAATGAATGAAAGGGGAAAAAAAACTCATTGTATTCAGTGCAATCTTGAGGTGACTATGATTTAGCAACCCTGATTAACCTCAGATGTGGTGTCACATATGAAACTATATAAATGCAAGAACCTCCAATTGTGTTACAACCCAACATAGTTTGTTTTGTTTAATGTAAAACAAGCCAGTCAAAGCAAAGTCAGACATGTAAATCGTCCATTGCAGCTCAAATAATAGCATTTATTCATGAATGTGAAACTTACGAGCCTGTAAATAACACAACACTGACAGCTCTGAAGCAGATCTGTCACATTTCAACAAAACAGCAAAATGCAGGCTCTTACAGTGCACTAAAACCACACTGGGAAAATAATATGGCACAATTAATGTTCAAATCTGAAGGTAAATGAGTGCTGATGATGTTTGTGAATGGTATCTGTCATTTAACGTTAGATGCAAACGCAGCACAACACACTGGGAATACTTCTATAATATCATAATGTCAAGTTTGTCATTGCACAATATGGAATAAAAACGCACCGCTGTCTTAAAACGTGTGATTGGACGTGCGATGAAACGAAAAATAAAAATGAAATCTGTGATTATGAAATGCTAACGTTAGCAGCAATGCTATTACGCAGCAGTGGGGGGGATGCAGCCCCTCTCCTTCATTGTGAGAAATTAACGGTAGAAATCGCGTTTTACCGGACGTGAAATCACTCCAGCTTCATTAAGCAGTGCTTCTGTGGTGCAGCTGGATAAAAGCTGTGTTTTTTTTTACCTCAGGATGGAGGATCGGGACGCAACCAGCTTCTTTCTCAAATTCGTCCAGAGCGTCCGCCATCTTGCTGCTCGACCACGCGGAGCATCATGGGAAAAACATTTAGGGGGCGATAAACAGGAGACACGCGCGCGTGCACGAGGAAACAGTGCGCGCTCGTGCGCGTGAGATTTGACCTGGGAATTTTTTTTATATTTCATATTTCAGTACATGGGCGTCGGAACCATTGTATGTGGGTGGGACAAGACCCACCCACTTTTTACGATCAATGATATTGGACCCACTCACTTTTATCGTCTCTAACATTCAGCACATGTCTGTTTACCTACCCCTAATCGATAAACACTTATTATTAAACTCACGTTAGACGCTTTATTTCCACTTTTCTAATATTTTCGTCATTTTTATTGAAAATAAATGCCTTTCCGATCTGATATGTGATGGGAAAAGGGAAAAGATTGAGCTCGGAGAAAGGCGGACTCGAACCGCGGTTCGATTTGTGTCAAAACTAGATGCTGTGTGTCTTACCCCTACACTACTGCCACTCCAATGATATGGCGATTTCCGTAATTTTGTCTTTCCAAACTATACGCTTAGCAAGCAAAGCAATATATTTGTACTTATTGGCATCTACTCCAGTAAAAAAATTCTGAGGACCCACCCACATTTTTTTTGCTTCCGACGCCCATGTTTCAGTATATATTCAATAGTCTATGTATTATTATTATTATTCGTTTTAGAGTGCCTCGTTTCCATAGCTTCTTTTTGAAAAAGGGAATCAATACAAGAACATTATTTGATAGAATATAACCAAAATATTTTTCAATTTCACATTCGACCATTTTTCGTTTTTGGTCATTTGTCGAACCTGTATAAAAATGCATAACATAGCTTAAACGTGCATGTGTACACATTTAGCCTAAAAATAGTCATCAAATATAAATGTACACCGTAACCTATAAAGCCAATAATTACATACCCAAATACCAAGGAGAATAGAATATTTTCCTATGGGCTCTTACAAGACCAAAACACAGATCACAGAAAGAGCAATGTAGGCTGTATCAGTGCACCGACGTGTAATTGTATAAGAAATGTATTTCATTTTATTATAAGTGGCATAAAATCGATGTCATTCAAATGATAGGTAGCTAGGAGTTAATACTTTACCTGTACTACTGTAGATTATGTAGCATTACGTCATCGACCTACTTTATCACTTTATATAAATATATAGGTCTTTGTATTATTATTACTATTTGTTTTTTATTTGTATTTATTTATTTTATGTTCACTGCTTTTCATGCTGGTATTATTACTGTTATTTTGTATCTAATTGCTGTGTGATTTGTTACTAAATAAAGCTTTAAAAATAATAAATAAATAAATAAATAAATAAATAAATAAATAAATAAATATACAGGTCGTTCTACGTGTGCGTATCCTTTTTTAACTTTATCTATGAAACAGTTTTATTTTAATTTATTTTTCCCTTAATATTTAGCTCATTATCCTCCATTCATGGAATGATATGCTTGGTTAACAATATGTTTAAAATATGAACAAACCCAAACGTTGGGTTTAAAATGTAAAAAATTGAAACCAAGCGTTGGGTTAATAAAAAAAGAAAGAAAAAAAGTAAACCAACCGTTGGGTTTAAAAAAAAAAAAAAAAAAAAAAAAAAAATAATAATAATAAATAAATATATATATATAAACCAACCAACCGTTGGGTTTAAAAATGTAAAACATTGAAACCAAGCGTTGGGTTTATATAAAGTAAACCAACCGTTGGGTTTAAAAATTAAAAAATGTAAACCAACCATTGGGTTTAAAATGTAAAAAATTGAAACCAAGCGTTGGGTTAATAAAAAAAGAAAAAAAAAAGTAAGCCAACCGTTGGGTTTAAAAAAAAAAATTATATATATATATATATATATATATATATATATATATATATATATATATATATATATATATATATATATATATATATATATATATATATATAAACCAACCGTTGGGTTTAAAAATGTAAAAAATTGAAACCAACCGTTGGGTTTAAAAATTTAAAAATGTAACCAAACCGTTGGGTTTAAAATGTAAACCAACCGTTGAGTTTAAAAATGTATGTCCATATTTGACCCAAACATGGGTTTAAACAACCCAGCATTTTTAGAGTGATGTCATAGCTGTCAGATCGTCAGGTGTTTTTATTTTGCGCACTACCGCGTGGTGGCAGCATTGGATTGCTAATATTTATTTCTAGCCCTTTCCATGTTATTAGTATGCCATGTTAACCAAAATAAAAGTTATGTGAATGAAAACATTCAAATTCTTTAGATAAGGTCCAAATAAATACTGTTTAAAAATGTGTAAAATATTATGTGACATGCCATTTTTTATTTAATTTATGTTTAATCTGTTTTAAAAGCCAGTCAACATGTTCGCTACATATGAAGTTACATCTTCAGTAGCATCCGTTAGACTTTTAATATGATTTTTATTTTATTTAAAGGACTCTGGATACGTCGCCCAACGGCTGAAAAAACAGTCAGCTGATCTGCGGTCTGCCTGAATGTTTATATCAAACTGACGTGATTGCGTTCCATCTCAACGAGCTGATTCCAGACCCGCTTTCGCGTGCTTGTTTTATTTTTAGCCCAGTCGAACGCCGATCCCTCGAGCGCGGCAGCAGACAGAACTCAACGATCGCAGATAAACAGTCGCGCTGAGGAAGGGGAAGACAGACGTGCAAGCGAGCGAAGGCGGACAGTAGTATCGCGCTTCATGGCTGTTATACTGAAACAAAACGCGTTTATGGCTCACAGTTAGAGCGTTTGAGACCCCCCCTCCGTATGTAGGATCGCGATCAATTCACGTCAGGATACGTCTGAGAAGTTTTAACCCGTTTACTGATGGACTGACAGACGGATTCTCCCCAGACGACGCAATCTTCACAATTCAGCTCATTCTCACAAGTAAAAGCCCGTGTTTTACGCGAGGAGGACTTCAGACAATTGAGGTTAGAGCTGGTGTTTTGTAATTGTGAATTTCCGTGCGAAATGACCCATAAACCGCACTCAACTGGCGGTGTCTTAAAACCTATTGAGCCGCCTATCTAGACAACAACATCTTTGAGCATCATCAGCGCGTGCAGCGCTTTTGGGCGGGAATCACTGGTTTTATGCAGTATATATGAGCTCTTAAAATACAGTCAGATGTCATTTTGGTCATCAACAGCACGTGCACCATTTACTATACAACAATACCATGGAAAAGCAGTAAGTATCAGTGTGTTTGGACACGTCCAATATCATTTAATGTATCTATTATGATGTCTAGTTAGGCAGCCAACTAGGTTTTGAGACACTGTCTGCATTTTGCAGATCGTGTTGATGGACATGTGCTTGTATGGATCATCCTCCCATCATTTTAGATCGGATTTGTGCTTCTTTTTTAAATCTGCATGTCTTTAAATCTGTTATTTAATTGCAGTGAGAAGGTGTGTTATGTAATAGCTAACGTGACACACTTTTGTGGTTAACATAAACAATAATATTTATATGTAATGCAGATGTCCTTTATAAATATTTACCAGAGTTTAAAATGCCATTGTTATGAAAGTAAAATCATAATAAACAAATATGGGGTCTTCTTCAGACAACGTGTTTGCCCCTTCTTCAAAAACAGTACCATGGTTTGACAGAATAGCTTCAATTTTTATTTATATTCTATTACACTTGCATAATGGTATAATTTGAGTATCATTTAGATCATCAAATGACACGTTATACCATTATGATAATCAAAAAGTGTAACTGAATTATTTTTTGGGTTACCCTTTATTTGGTAACACTTACATGTTACCATAGTAATAACAGTAAATAATGCATAATTACATGCAACTAACCTTCAACCAAACCCTAATCCTACCATACACACTCAAAAAAGGGTGTCAAACTTGTTCCTTTAGGGGTACAACAGCTTGTCCCTGGGGCAGTGCCCTTAAAAAGGTTCATAGTAGTACCTCAAGGTACGTATTTGCACTCTAAGGGTACTAATAAGCACCTTTTAGGAGTAAAAAAGGTACAAAGATGTCCTTTTAAGGGCACTGCCCTGGTGACAAGCTGTTGTACACCTAAAGGTACAATTGACACCCTTTTTCTCTGTGTGTAACCCTATAGTAAGTACTAATACTCAGTACTTAAACATATCATTTCACCGTAACAATGACACCTTCAAATAAAGTGTACCCCATTATTCTAAGGTGTCATTGTTACAGTGTAAATATGTATTTAAGTACTGAGTAATATGGAATAACTACATGTACTTAGGTTTGGTTGAGCGTTAGCTGCATGTAATTATGCATAACTTACTGTTATTATTATGTAACATATGTAACAAGGACACTTACAATTACACATTACTTTGTAATAATAACAGTAAGTGTGTGTCATGAGAAGCAGCTTCACACAATAATTCAATTCATTAGTACTCAATAACACTTCCATAATGGTAATTACATGTTATCGTTTTGAATATTAAATGACACATTATATGATTATGATAATCAAACAGTGTCATGATGTAGCCAATAGCAAAGTACCATGGTATTGCCATCTTCATCCACCGGTATACCATGGTACTAGCTTATTACCGTAGTATTTGTCTTTGAATTATTGGAAACACTTTGTCCTTGTTACACGTTACATGTACTTAACATAGTAAATGATGCATAATTACATGCAACTAACCCTCAACCAAACCCTAACCCTATAGTAAGTACATGTAGTCAGGGCCGTTTTTAGGCATAGGCAAACTAGGCGGTCGCCTAGGGCGCCATCAGTAGGGGGCATATCTGGCACTGATGTTTGTGTGTAAAGGGTGTCACGGCCACCCTAAAATGTTATTGCCGCCCCCACTAGTTCCCCCACACTATTGGATCAGAGAACTGTCAATCTGACGACTCCTATATGCCATCAGATCAGAGAAGGCTACTGTCAAAAAAGTTTGCGTTTGGAGCCTCAACAACACCATTAGATCAATGAACTCGGCCAATGCTTTGGCAAGGTAACACTTTTTTTAACCCTACAATAAAGCTAAATTCAAACTAAAGGCCAATTAAAATAACAGGTACAAATCTGTATTTTTTTAGGGCAGTATTTGTGGCAGTCTAGAAATCCCGCTGTGATTGGGCAGATAGCATTGCTCGTGTGTATGTTAGAGGCAAAATATAACTGCACACTTACTTCAGCATTTCATGATTATCAGTTATATTTTGACTATATAAAGCTTTCTTCTCTTAATTGCTCCTCCGAAATGTTTTTGCGCCAATGCATTGTTAAAAGAATCAGTGTGTTTTGTAATTGTCCCATATAAAACTTTAGCGGCCAATTTAAAAATGGTATAATAAAATGTGCAAATTCACAACTTTTTAAATCACGTTGATGAATGTAACGTATCTTTACGGATGGTGTTGAATGCTGAATCGATTCATTCAGCTCTAATAGCGCTTAACACAAGCAGTGTCGTACACACAGAGGGCAAAGTGTTGCGTTATTTAAAGGGGAAGTTCATGCATCAATGAGTAACAAAAACCACACTGAATCAGTATTTATTCTTATTACTTTCATGTGAAATGTACTAATAACACATAATAATTATGTAGTTATGTCTGAGAACAATTTCTTAGCAACTAGGGACTGCACAAATATAGGCTATATATTATAGGCCTAGGGCTATACAGGCATCTGACTATTCATTTGAATCCTTATTTACAAATATATACAAATATAATTTGGTATGTATGTATTTGTTAATTAATACCAGTAATACCAATGTTGCAATGGGGGCACCAATAAGGATTTCGCCTAGGGCGTCAGAATGGCTAGAAACGGCCCTGCATACTAAATATTACTCAGTACTTAAATATATAATTACACAGTAACAATGACACCGAAAAATAAAGTGTAACTGAATTATTTTTTGGGTTACCCTTTATTTGGTAACACTTTATTTTACATCGTCCTTGTTACACGTTACATGTTACCATAGTAATAACAGTAAAAAATGCATAATTACATGCAACTAACCCTCAACCAAACCCTTATCCTACCATACACACTCAAAAAAGGGTGTCAAACCTGTTCCTTTAGGGGTACAACAGCTTGTCCCTGGGGCAGTGCCCTTAAAAAGGTTCATAGTAGTACCTCAAGGTACGTATTTGCACTCTAAGGGTACTAATAAGCACCTTTTAGGAGTAAAAAAGGTACAAAGATGTCCTTTTAAGGGCACTGCCCCGGTGACAAGCTGTTGTACACCTAAAGGTACAATTGAGACCCTTTTTCTCTGTGTGTAACCCTATAGTAAGTACTAATACTCAGTACTTAAACATATAATCTCACTGTAACAATGACACCTTCAAATAAAGTGTACCCCATTATTCTAAGGTGTCATTGTTACAGTGTAAATATGTATTTAAGTACTGAGTAATATTAATTAACAGTTGTACACTCAAAAAAAAAATGATTCAGGCCCTTCATAGATATGACACATTTAAATGTAATTATGCATAATTTACTGTAATTACTTTAGTAAGTCTGTGTAACATGTAACGAACACTGTACTTTGTAAAGGACACTTTTTTTTAATATAAAATAGGTTACTCTTTATTTTAAGGTGTCATTGTTACAGTGTAATTATATATTTAAGTAAGTACTGAGTAATAATAATGAACTACCATGTGTTTGGTTGATGGTTAGTTGCATGTAATTATGCATAATTTACTGTTATTACTATGGTAAGTACATGTAACGTGTAACAAGGACGATGTAAAATAAAGCGTTACCAAATAAATTAAATATAACGGTGAAACAATGGTTATTATTGTACATGTATTGGTTTATTTACCCAATATTTGCCTCGTCCCAGAGTGATGTTTTCTATGTGATGTGTGGTAAATCTCTAATTACCATAAAAGTAGCATAATTAATGGTTAACAGTGTATTACAGTGCTAAATTACTTTGTAATAATAACAGTAACTGTGTGTGTCATTAGAAGCAGCTTCACAAAATGATTCAATTCATTAGTACTCCGTAACATGAACACAATTTGGCCATTTAATTTGACCACCAAACTTGTTCTCATTTACACAGTTTAGCCTGTTTTGTTGTTTCATGCTCCGGTGTGTTCGATTAGACGAGAACGGATACACGACCGCACCAGAATCTTGATGCGGATGTTGCTTTTGTGTGTGTCTTTGACCTTTGTGTAAAGGTTCATGTTTCCACTTTCCCCTTTAGTGGTGTTCAGAAACCCGAGCGCACACTTCCACATGGCTTTCTCTGTCACAGAAAAGAGGTTGTGAAATGTGAGGTGTAGCACCTGTAAGAGTTTCCTAACAATGCATGTATGTTGAACTGCAATGTAAACATGTCATGCCAAACCCGTTGTAAATATTGAGTGTGTCATACACCTCTGCTGTCGAACTCTGTAGTAGTCCTGATATAGAGTTTGTGTCATTGTCGCCGTATTAATCATCAGCGATTTCCAAACAGATTGTTTACGAGCCAAACAAAACATTACAAGATACAGTGATCGTCATTTGCATGTCAAATAGAGTTTCCATTCCTGTGTTGTTGTGCGTTATTGATGCTGCTGGTGTGTTTGTCGTCTTATTTTGCATAGTGTTAGCAGCTGAGGACAGAATCCAAATCGCTGTCCAACTATTTCTGGACTAGAAGATCCTAGTCCCTCACAAACTAAGGTTGAAGGAATTCTGTCATCATTTACTCGCCCTCAAGTTGTCCCAAACCTGTATGAATTTCTTTCATCTGCTGAACTCAAAAGAAGATATTTTGAAGAATACGCGTTACCAAACTGTTGATGGGGGAAAAATACTATGGAAGTCAATGGGGTCCATCAACTGTTACGAACATCCTTCAAAATATCTTCTTTTGTGTTCAGCAGAAGAAAGAAATACATATTTGGGACAACTTGAGGGCGAGTAAATGATTTTTTGGGTGAACTATCAGATTTCGATTCTGATTTTTTTTTAAACAAGCAAATGGGCAATATCCGATCCCGCTTGCCGTTTTTAAGTTGTTTGTTTCCTCTAGAACAGGCTAGTGTTGTCAAAATCGGTACTGATTTTTTAAAATGTGACTTGAGCTGGAATCTAGGGATGCAATGAAATGAAAATCCGAAGCAGAATACCGAACACAGATTTTCTTTCTTTATTTTTATTTATTTTGCCAATTTTTTCCGCCATTGCATAAATTAAATAGTAAAAATGTGCTTTTTACTATTTTGTCTTAAAGGTGCACTATGTAACATTTTTTAAAATATAAAACCACTAGGCCAGTGTTATATATTTTGTTCAGTTGAGTACTTACAATATCCCAAATGTTTCCAACTATTTGTAAATCGTGTGAAAATTGCTATTTTACCCGAGGAACCGGGACGTGTGAGGGAGTCGCCTGTCAGTTGTGTCATATCCACGTTCCTCTCGGTTTCCGTTTTTATTTTGCAGAAACGCTTTACTCTCACTGCAGTGTGAACAAGTGTCATAGCAGCCGCCGAGCGAACGCTCAGAGTAACGTCATAACATCATTATCAACACACTCAGATGTGTCTACACTCTAAAAAAAATAAGGTTCTATATGGCACCAAAAATGGTTCTTCGTCGTAATCATAGGGGAACAACTTTTGGTGCTAGATAGCACCATATCTTAACATGTTCTGTATATGGTAGCGGTGCTATATAGCACCTTAGTTAGCAGTGCTATAGAGCACCTTAGTCATTGAACCGGTGAAGAACCTCTGAAGAACCGCTGAAGAACCACTGAAGCACCAAAATTGGTGCTATATAGCACTAAAAATGGTTCCCCTATGATTACGAGCCAAGAACCATTTTTGGTGCCATATAGAACCTTTTTTTTTTAGAGTGTAATGTGATAAACAGAGCTGCGTTACCTCACACTCATGACCGGAAAAGCGGAAGTGGAGCCGGCGACTGTGGCATAATAAAAGTCCCGCTGCTTGCGAAGCGTGTGTTGCGTTCATCTTATTAACAATCGCTTCTGCTTCACACTACAGTAACGTTAATAATCGCATCCATGAACATGATTTCTGCCCGAGTCCTATCCCGATTCTTTCCCACCGGCTGTGAGGTGAAGACCACATGTCCCAAGATTCTGCGCTCAAACGTGGCGTCATCAAACTACACCTTTGTTTTGAGTAGGCGACCTCCAGTGGATGGAAAAGTTACATAGTGCAGCTTTAAAGAAAAATTTATGTCAAAAATACTATTTAAGTCGGCACCAATAGCCTCGTGGGCAGTGCCACTGACATATAGCGCTGTTGCGCTTCGGGCGACCCGAGTTCGAGTCCTGGTTCGTGGTCCTTTCCCGATCCCGTCCCTCTCTCTCTCTCCCACTTCGCTTCCTGTCTACCTACTGTCCTATCATAATAAAATCTAAAAAAAAAAAAAAAAAATACTGTTTAAAAATATTTATTTAACACTGAAATTTATTTAACACTGAAACACAATTGAAATGCTACTGAAATGCAGACATTATACAAACAAAGCACAATATAACTTAAAATAAATGTTTAAAAAAAAATATTTGGCCATCTTATGCAATCTTATCTTTGGCCTATTATGCCAACAGGTATCATAATCAAATCACTGAGGGTGCTCTATTAAAGTGCAGATGTAGGCTAAGCAACGGCTCCACCACAGCAGTGAGTGTACAGGGAAACATTTAAGATTATTTAGAATTTCAAAAATATTTTGCAACAAATATTTTTCTATTAATCTATTAGTCTGCCTTTACATTGCTTTGCATGCGTTGATCATTGTAGCCAATCAGACATATCCAATGAGCATGTGAGCACAATGGCCAATCAGAGGTGTTTATGATTCCAGCTAAACAGCGCTCAAAGTCTCACATTTTTAAAATTCGACTAGGTACCGAAGTATTTTTATTTCTCTTACAATATTTCAAACACCGCAATCAATGAGCTTGCTGTGCCTTGTACAATGCTCTCCTTTCCTCTCTGTGTCCGTCTTCAGCATGCCCCTTCTGGCCTGTTAATGTTCTGTTTACAGACTTCGTAATAGTTTTTGTGCAAGTCCAGAACAGAGATCAGCCAAATCAAACAAAAAAACAGCCGGGTGACCAGTGCATCTCCACTTGTAATGAAAATCAAAGGCACGTTTGTTAAAGTCCCTCTGAAGTGCAGCGTTATTTAGTGAGTTGACATCATTTCCACTGAAACTGGAAGACAGGGTGGGGCGTATCGATCAGCTCCTCCCCTTTTTAAAATAACCAATAGCGTTGCATTTATATCACAACTCAACCAGAGCCATTGAGCTCCGTAAAGCCGCAGTTTTCTAACCGTTTCTCCTCCATATCGCTTTAATATAGCATTCTTTGCTAGCCTGACGTTGTCATACTCAATTCTAGTCAGAATATGAGTCTGATACTGCTCCGTTGGGCTGTGATTATGGGGCGTGTTTCAACCGAACCAGGAAAGACCTCAATTGGATAGACCTACAACCAATCAGAGCAACGGAGCGACGCATAACGTTAGTTGTCAAATGTCAACAGAACTCAACTGCACTGTGTTGCCAAGTCCGCGGGTTGAAGCGACCCCAATTATGTGATATACAGACCCAGGAATGCGAAATTTAGCAGCCGTGCCAAAATAACACATATTTTACCCCCCAAATGCCATTTTTCCCGGAGAACCCCCCCCCCCACCCAGAAAGCTATTGGGCTTGTTTTTTGCTAGTTTTGAGTAGCAATGGCCGGGTTTTGTTGTAAAAACTTGGCAACCCTGTCTGCACGCACGCTGGAATAAGTAACGTTAGAAGAAGAAGATGAGTGTAAACGATCTTTGCCGGTGTTGTAAAAAAATAATTTAAGGATACACAGAGTACTTACCAACACGATCATCATTTCTGAGAGAAATAGTAAAGGTGAACGCATATACGAACAAGTTCTCCGTTTAGGATTAGAACAAATTCAACCCAAGCGCCTTTGATGACGTGGCTGATTACGTTACTGTTGATCATCTGTCCATCATCGTCTAAAGCCCGCCCTGACTATTTCATTGGTCCGAACAGTTTCTGTTCGGGCATAATTACTCCTCTACGGATCAAGTCCAGACCGAACTGCCCGTGCAAAAAATTTTGTGGGCGGGGCTAAGTTCGTCTGGCATCCAGGCTAATTCTGTGCAGAATTCAAACGGGTCCGATACTTTTTCTGGTCAGTGCTCTGGACCGGAGCTGTGGCGGTTCTCGTGAACACCACCAGACAGAAAGCATATTTACACCTGAATCCTTCCCTATCCCCTATATAATGCACTAGTATGTGCCATGTAGAAAACAGTAAATGTGTGAAAAATTGACCGATTTTAGCCGCAGCTTCAGCGTCTGTTTATGATGTAGGGGGCAGGGCTTCAGATTCTAGAGAGCATTTGATTGGACAGAAAATCTGACGAGAAGCTAAAGTCCAGAGTGATGTCATCAGAATCATTGATCCATATTGGCGGAAGTGAGAGACTGTAACTTTTGAACGCTTATATCTTCTAAATGTGAATTTTGTCATTGTTTTGGAGCTTATAGATAACAGTAAGTCTAATATATTCATATTAAAAGCCACAGAATTTCAGAATTTTGATTTCATGGGGACTTTAACAATTAACAATTGAATCTTACTAGTACCAAATGGTAATGGCCAGCATACAATTTCACCAATATTTTGGCCTGGTCATGAGGCATGTGCTCAGGTGCAAACCCCCGGCACCCCGACGCTTCATTTATATTAATGCCCCGTCCCGCTGACATGGACGCCCTTAAGGCTGTGGCCGTAATCTCTCCATACTGCCTTCAGTTTTGCCTGAATACCAAATCAAATGGAGTTTTAATCCTCATTAAATCCCTCTCCTTCATTATGGTTTCTCTTGTGTCCTTCACAAGGCTCTGAATGTCAAACCTGCGAGGGGCGTCTGAGATCTGAAGCGTGCGTCTCGTGATTTGAGAGGGTGAAACTGGCCTGCGTACCTTGGAAAATGTGTGAAGAAATGCTGTCTAGTTTAATGAGAAGGACGTCGATGTGTGTGTTATTGTTTGACGGGTAGATTCATAAGCATAACGTGCTGTGCTGTGCTGGAAATGCATCATTGTGAGAAATGAAACCGAAGGTCAGGTGAGAACAGAAGCTGTTTCCTGTGTGTCTCATGTTGATGTTGAAACTCTTAAAAACGGAAATGCACAACATATAATCTGATCAAACACTTCTGAGATGAAGTGTTTAATGTAATAGAAACAGGTTGATAGAAAAATGTGACGCAATGCAACATTTGCGGCTCTTCATTTAGGAAATGCTTTTAGCCAAAGTGATTTACAAAGGAGCATTAATTAAACACAAGCAGTTTCTCATAAGAGCCAACAATATTTGCCGTGCAAAATGCCAAGTTTAAAGTGTAAGGTAGATTAGTGCAGAAGTGAAGGGTGTTGTGGTTATTAGGCATTTTTATCTTTTTTGTTTTCATAAATCATTACTATTGGTCACTCTTTACGTCTGTCTGAAGGTTTTGCAAATATTTAACCATTGTAAAGTATAAAAGAGCTGAACCTCGTAACCCCATTGGATCCACAAACTGTCAGTCAAACCTCATAACTCCACCCGCCTCTTACAGTGCGTTCACACCAGACACGAATGAAGCGCTTCGCGCGAGTGATCTACATGTTAAAGGATTAGTTCACTTTTAGATAAACTTTTGCTGATATTTTACTCACCCCCATGTCATCCAAGATGTCCATGTCTTTCTTTCTGCAGTCGAAAAGAAATTCATATAATGGACTTCAATGGGCTCCAAACGGTTCAAGGTCCAAATGACAGTTTCAGTGCAGCTGCAAAGGGCTTTAAACGACACCAGACGATGAATAAGGGTCTTATCTAGCCAAACGAACAGTTTCTGCGAGAAACCAGTATTTATGCATTTATGTTATACATTTATGGTCTACTTGTATTTGGTTATGGAGTAACTAATAAATTGTAAGTGGTGAAAGTGTATTGTGTATATTATGTATTTTAGTGTTAGGTATCTCATAGATTTCTTACTGGTGGGTGGACAACGGTGGAGCGTACATTGGCGGTGGGCTGGGGGCCCGCGGGTAGGGGGGAGTTTGTACTCATAAAGTTTCTTCAAGGTTGGCAGGTCTGATATTCTATCGAAACGCTTCTCAGCAGCGTGGATGATGTCGGGATGTTAAGCGCGCGAGCTCTCAGATTCAATGCGTTTCCAGAGTATTGGATTTTAACGTGGCCTATTTTGCAAACATAATGACTCTTGTCGATTTCCTTAGTTCTTTATAGCTGAAGCCAAAATGAGTCCACACTTCAGCTCTGTATACCGCGGGAGTGTAATAATTCTATCGTCTTGTGAGCTAGGTTTGCTAATACAAACACTAGCGATGCACGCACGTTCACCTTGCGCTTCTCCGGCTCCGCATCAGTTACTTTCTGAGATAACACTGCCATCTAACGGTTGGGTTTTATACAATCTGTGGTTTAAACCGAACACAAAGCCACGAATCTTGGATTTAAATAAATAAATAAATATCGATACAGTGTTTTTGAGAATCGATACAGTATCGCCAAACATAATATCGCGATATTCATGTGTATCAATATTTTCTTACACCCCTATACTATTGAGGCTACAAGCTAGTTAAAGCCGGCAAATTGAGCTTATTCGCCATATTTTAAAACAATCCATGTCAGCCATTTCGCAACGAGTCGAGCCGGCTGGCAGAAGCCCCTCCCATGGCGCGAATTCGCGTCTGTTGTGTAGTAAATGCCATGCGCAAATGAAGCGAGTAAACTCAAAATGTTCAAGCGTCCAACTACGTCGAATAGCGTTGTTTATTCACGTCTGGTGTGAACGCACCATTAGGGGTGTAAATCAGACGGTTCATCACGATTCGATATGATATCGTTTCTCATAGCCAGCGATACGATATTTTCCGATACCTAAAAAAAACTTCTACAAAGTTTATCAATCAATATTTCGATATTATGATATTATGTGCCTATTTTACACAACCAGTTACATTTTTATTAGCTCACAACTGCAACCAAAATATAGAACATAAACATTTATTTAAACATTTCACATCCTGCACCCTGATTGGCACATCCACAAATAAAAAATCCACACAGTAATCTAATGACCGCTTATGACAAGTATTCATAGTATAAGCTTCTGTGCTAAAATGTGCAATATAATGTCCAAAAAATGATCAATTTAATAGAATTTATGAAAGGCTCCAATACAGAGCGGCACAAAGCACTTATGCACATCCTGCAGAATGATGTGCTTGAAGCAACACAGAGGCACACAGCTCCTATGCAGCAGTTTATAGAACATTTTTAACAGTTTTATATTTCAGTGTGATGGATTTATAACACTCTATTTCTTCTTATATGCAAAGCCTTTGACCTTTATCTACTGAAGCAGGAGTTACTCAATTCAGTGGCCTATTTGTGCTCTGTTTGAGATGAGTGCGCGCTGCTTTTTGCAAGACTTTAAACACAAGCAAATGATAAACTTTCGTGAAGTTTCAACACTGACCAGATCGGGACAGTGACCGTTCCACCGACTCTCTCGAGCATCTTTCACGAGGTCATTTAAACCAGAATGCACGCATTGGCGATAATGCATAGACTGACATTGTGTGAAAATGTGGAGTGTTCAAACAAACGTGCCTCTCAAATATATAAATATAGCCTACAGGTATCGACTTTTAACGCTTTGCATCGATGCTTCGTATTGTTAGACATTAGATCGATGCATTGATCTATATCGATGTATTGTTACACCCCTACCGCCTCTATCACTTGTGAATAAAGTGCCACACATATTTCTCTGCTTTTTTGCAATGCAAGGGTAAATAAAGAACTGTCTGTTTGAAATAAGTACAGCATTTTATATATATATATATATATGCTTGGAGAAGAGTGTTTCAGTTTAGCATTTGTCATCGAGTCATAGCCAGTATCATAGTTTTCAGTCACGTGACTGTCGGCAAAACAGCCATTGAACTGCAGTACAAGCCTGTCAAATTTCCATCTTAAACCAAAAATATGTGAACAAGATGCACGTTTAGGGCACTTATGATCCATATACAGCACCTGCTGCAGTATTTCAATCACTAAAAACAGCGGGACGATTTTAAAACGCTTAACGTGAAAAACACTTTAGGATGAGTTGCACCAGTAAGGATTCAATTAAGCAAAGTTTAACACTAATCTAGGATTTGTTGATATGGGTTTTATTTTAAATCGAGTTGTTGCACCACTTAATTTTAAACACAGATTAACTATGCAGTAAAACCGTTATAGAGCTGATCAAGCAGCAGACGGAGGGTGAACTGACAACTGGCTAAAGAATCATTATTAGTGCAACCCACCCTTAAAGTGCCTTAATGTACTAAAACAGTGATATTAAAAGATTAAATTCAGTTTACACCTTTTTGATGATGCATACCCTATACAGGTGAGCAGATGAGCCAAGAATATGAACACAACACGTTTTCTTTATAATGGATAGTCATTAAAACCACTTTAGTTATCTGAACTTATATTTGCTAGTCATTAAAACCACTTTAGTTATCTGAACTTATATTTGCTAGTCATTAAAACCACTTTAGTTATCTGAACTTATATTTGATAGTCATTAAAACCACTTTAGTTATCTGAACTTATATTTGATAGTCATTAAAACCACTTTAGTTATCTGAACTTATATTTGATAGTCATTAAAACCACTTTAGTTATCTGGACTTATATTTGATAGTCATTAAAACCACTTTAGTTATCTGAACTTATATTTGATAGTCATTAAAACCACTTTAGTTATCTGAACTTATATTTGATAGTCATTAAAACCACTTTAGTTATCTGAACTTATATTTGATAGTCATTAAAACCACTTTAGTTATCTGGACTTATATTTGATAGTCATTAAAACCACTTTAGTTATCTGAACTTATATTTGATAGTCATTAAAACCACTTTAGTTATCTGAACTTATATTTGATAGTCATTAAAACCACTTTAGTTATCTGAACTTATATTTGATAGTCATTAAAACCACTTTAGTTATCTGAACTTAAATTTGATAGTCATTAAAACCACTTTAGTTATCTGAACTTATATTTGATAGTCATTAAAACCACTTTAGTTGTCTGAACTTAAATTTTGATAGTCATTAAAACCACTTTAGTTATCTGAACTTATATTTGATAGTCATTAAAACCACTTTAGTTATCTGAACTTATATTTGATAGTCATTAAAACCACTTTAGTTATCTGAACTTATATTTGATAGTCATTAAAACCACTTTAGTTATCTGGACTTATATTTGATAGTCATTAAAACCACTTTAGTTATCTGGACTTATATTTGATAGTCATTAAAACCACTTTAGTTATCTGAACTTATATTTGATAGTCATTAAAACCACTTTAGTTATCTGGACTTATATTTGATAGTCATTAAAACCACTTTAGTTATCTGAACTTATATTTGATAGTCATTAAAACCACTTTAGTTATCTGAACTTATATTTGATAGTCATTAAAACCACTTTAGTTATCTGAACTTATATTTGATAGTCATTAAAACCACTTTAGTTATCTGAACTTATATTTGATAGTCATTAAAACCACTTTAGTTATCTGAACTTAAATTTGATAGTCATTAAAACCACTTTAGTTATCTGAACTTATATTTGATAGTCATTAAAACCACTTTAGTTGTCTGAACTTAAATTTTGATAGTCATTAAAACCACTTTAGTTATCTGAACTTATATTTGATAGTCATTAAAACCACTTTAGTTATCTGAACTTATATTTGATAGTCATTAAAACCACTTTAGTTATCTGAACTTATATTTGATAGTCATTAAAACCACTTTAGTTATCTGAACTTATATTTGATAGTCATTAAAACCACTTTAGTTATCTGAACTTATATTTGATAGTCATTAAAACCACTTTAGTTATCTGGACTTATATTTGATAGTCATTAAAACCACTTTAGTTATCTGGACTTATATTTGATAGTCATTAAAACCACTTTAGTTATCTGAACTTATATTTGATAGTCATTAAAACCACTTTAGTTATCTGGACTTATATTTGATAGTCATTAAAACCACTTTAGTTATCTGAAGTTATATTTGATAGTCATTAAAACCACTTTAGTTATCTGAACTTATATTTGATAGTCATTAAAACCACTTTAGTTATCTGAACTTATATTTGATAGTCATTAAAACCACTTTAGTTATCTGAACTTATATTTGATAGTCATTAAAACCACTTTAGTTATCTGAACTTAAATTTGATAGTCATTAAAACCACTTTAGTTATCTGAACTTATATTTGATAGTCATTAAAACCACTTTAGTTGTCTGAACTTAAATTTTGATAGTCATTAAAACCACTTTAGTTATCTGAACTTATATTTGATAGTCATTAAAACCACTTTAGTTATCTGAACTTATATTTGATAGTCATTAAAACCACTTTAGTTATCTGAACTTATATTTGATAGTCATTAAAACCACTTTAGTTATCTGAACTTATATTTGATAGTCATTAAAACCACTTTAGTTATCTGAACTTAAATTTGATAGTCATTAAAACCACTTTAGTTATCTGAACTTATATTTGATAGTCATTAAAACCACTTTAGTTATCTGGACTTATATTTGATAGTCATTAAAACCACTTTAGTTATCTGAACTTATATTTGATAGTCATTAAAACCACTTTAGTTATCTGAACTTATATTTGATAGTCATTAAAACCACTTTAGTTATCTGAACTTATATTTGATAGTCATTAAAACCACTTTAGTTATCTGAACTTATATTTGATAGTCATTAAAACCACTTTAGTTATCTGAACTTATATTTGATAGTCATTAAAACCACTTTAGTTATCTGAACTTATATTTGATAGTCATTAAAACCACTTTAGTTATCTGAACTTATATTTGATAGTCATTAAAACCACTTTAGTTATCTGAACTTATATTTGATAGTCATTAAAACCACTTTAGTTATCTGAACTTATATTTGATAGTCATTAAAACCACTTTAGTTATCTGAACTTATATTTGATAGTCATTAAAACCACTTTAGTTATCTGAACTTATATTTGATAGTCATTAAAACCACTTTAGTTATCTGGACTTAAATTTGATAGTCATTAAAACCACTTTAGTTATCTGAACTTAAATTTTATAGTTATGAAAACATCACATTAGTTGGTTGCAAAGCTGCATTAATCAGTATTAATTCACCCTTAGCCACAAGTTTGATTGACAGGCGATCTGACCAATCACATCGCCGAATCTGCCTTTTTGTCCGACAAAGCAGTCAGGAGAATAAGTAGATTAACGTCGGTGGACTTGAATTTGGAAAAGCGGTGTGTACTGACGTCTTTCCGCGGTTGAAACAACATTTATTTTAGTGTTCATTCATGTTTATAACGTGCTTATCAATGAACTAGAAGGAAGAGATAATCGGTTCACAAGCAGCTTTAACTGAGGCGCTACAGCGATCACGACACATTAAAGAGCCACAAAACTGTATTTATTGTTTACATTTCTTTAAAACATGACAATTTCAAAGTTGAGACCATTTCATACCAAAAGTAACTTGCTCTGTCCTGTCTGTCGGCGTGTTGTCAGTGTCCTCTTTGCTCTGCAATGTATTTTCTCTATGTGAGAACGTGTGTAGTGTGAGAGCGCCATGGCTTGTCGGACATGGCAACAGTAACTAAAGGGGGCGGGTCTTTGCGAACGGTCAATTGCATTACTATATTTTTTGGTAAATTACATTTGATTTAGACTAAAATGATGGCAAATTCAAATCACAGCAAACATATATCAATACTAGGGGTGTAACGGTACACAAAACTGACGGTTCGGTACGTACCTCGGTTTTGAAGTCACGGTTCGGTACGAGTTCGGTTCAGCAGTTTTAAAAAATGACTTTTTATTTATTTATTTTATTAAACAGTGGTTTACTGAAAAAATTGTGTCTGTCCTTAAATCAATTAAATTATAACTAAAAGTTTCGTAAAGATGCTGTAAACTATATAGGGAGCCCTTACTTGCACATTATTACTATAATATTAAAGGTTAACTACAGAGCCCAAACTATGAGCCTATATTCAGCTGATATTCATTTTTAGATATAATAAGCAACACTCAAATAACACATTATGTGCAAACATGTAAACTTCACATAAGGCTAGTTTTTGCATTAACTCCTAAATCTAATTATAAAATTATGTTTTTTCTCCAATTCGTTGTTGAAATATAATCTTAGTGACTGTCATTTTCATGACAGATTTATCCAAACATAGCATTAAATAATCAAGACATCACTAACAGGTTAAGTAGAATTAATATACACTCTAAAAAAATAAGGTTCTATATGGCACCAAAAATGGTTCTTCGTCGTAATCATAGAGGAACCACTTTTGGTGCTAGATAGCACCATATCTTAACATGTTCTGTATATGGTAGCGGTCCTATATAGCACCATAGTTAGCAGTGCTATAGAGCACCTTAGTCAAAGAACCAGTGAAGAACCTCTGAAGAACCGCTGAAGCACCAAAATTGGTGCTATATAGCATATAGGCTAATATAGTGCATATATTTAGTGAAAGAGTTGATTTCTCTAGTGAGTTAACAGCTGTGGACACTGAAGGACTACTGACTCTGAGGTGAATGATGCTGCGTGACATTGTTTACAAGCTGTTTGACGTCTTTCTGCGATTGAAACACTGATTGAGCGATTACACGACATATGATACGTTTCAGTAAGTGTTATCCTCTACATACCTTAAGATAGTAATTCATGTTTATTCTTCTGGAAGAGATGATCGCGTTAACTCGCGCGCGCGCGCGCGCCGCGGCCACTTGAATTGACGCGCCTATACAGTGATCAGTCGTCACATTAAAGAGCGTCAAAACGGCATTTATCGTTTGAATTTCGTGATAAAATGGACTGAATACTTAATATGTTCGAGTGGGAACTAGGATTGAAGTGTGCTCCGCGCTTACAACAAGCCGACTGTTAACTGTTAAAGATTGCATTCGTAACATGTTCGGTACACACGCACACCGAACCGAGAGCCCTGTACCGAAACGGTTCGGTACGAATACGTGTACCGTTACACCCCTAATCAATACAAAATTACATTTATTTAGAAAACAACCACATAGAAAGGTATCTTATGCCTGCCTCAATAGCTATGTTTGCAAGTTGTGCACAAAATCTGAATATCGCATTAAAAATGTGAATCAGTGTTTCCATTCAGTCAGGCGAAGAGAAGAAAATGATCACTTTCTTATAAACTGGTACTAAATATCACTGTAGCGACAGTAAACATTTCCTGTAAGTTGAGGACAACGAGTGCAATGCACTTACTGCGGCCCTTCTAATGATGGACAAAACACGTATGTCTGACATTTGAGCTTGATTTAGGTAAAATATTAATAATATAATGACACATGCAAGTGTCTAACAGTATATATAAAGCCACTATATCAACTTTGACAACACTTTAATTATGTTAAAAACTAAGGCCTGGTTTCACAAACAGGGCTCAGATTAAGCCAGGATTAGACCAGCTTTTATAAACGTGCCTTTAAGAAGACATTACTGGTGTGCATCATGAGACAAAACAATATCACTGACATATTTTAAGATCTGCCAGTGCAAGTTGCTTTCAGTTCAAACATGCATTTTAGCTTAAGCCTTGTCTGTGTTTTTTTTATTTTCATTTCTTGAAAAGCAGCAGTTTTGGACATACAAGTTCCCACCAACACTGCAACAAAATCTTGGGCTATAGGAGGATCAAGAGCCAGATTTTAAGATGGGACGTTTTTGTAACACAGCCTCGGGGTCATAAGTTGTTTGATATATGATTAAGCGCACAGCATGCCTTTTCTTGAGTCTGTTATTCTGCCGGGAGCTCAGTCTTGCTGTGGTGTCAGCTGAGGTTAATGGTGTGGACTTTCCTCCAGTGAACTGCGCTTGTATGGAGAGAGCAGTAACTCCGAGCCGTGATGTCAGTGAGGAGTGAATAATGTGAGTTTCTCGACAGACTTGCTGGACGAGGCTACGTTCAGACTGCAGGCAAATCTGATTTTTTTTTTTCTTCTCATCAGATCTTTTCAGGCAGACTGTCCGCACTATTAATTGCAAGTGATTAAATAAAATTTAAACTATCATGTTGTTTTTGAGCGTAACGCAAGCATTTGAACGTCCGTATGCGCGTCGTTGTAAATCTGTTCATCATATAAAGCCATCGTGTCTTTTCAGAAGACTTGGATTTGGATTAGACCACTCGATTGATTATTTTTTACGATGCCTTTATGACATTTTTTTTGGGATCTTTTTAAGTTTTAGACGAATGGACTTTAAGTGGAGGGACAGAAATCTCTCAGGTTTCATAAAAAATATCTTCATTTGTATTAGGAAAATCTTATAGGGAGAGTATATGTGATGACAGAATTGACATTTTTGGGTGAATTATACCTTATAAAGCTGATCTGAGTCTTGGATAAAACTAACTCTATATCGCAAATCACATCCGGGTGATATGGCATAAAAAAAAATCTTGTTTTTCTTTTTTTCAGAAAGATTGACCGGTTCACAATTTCAAATTTGCTTATATTAACGTTTAACTAGTCAACTTACTACAATATGATTCGGGTAACATTCTCCGTACTAACTTCTATTCCAAGTGCACCACACCTGAAGTGATCAACATGGTGTAAATGTAAAACAAATTACTTTAAATATGAATGCAAATATTGTACAAACGTATCTTAAAGGTCCCGTTATTCGTGATCCCACTGTTCAAACTTTAGTTAGTGTGTAATGTTGCTGTTAGAGCATAAATAATACCTGTAAAATTATAAAGCTCAAAGTTCAATGCCAAGCGAGATATTTTATTTAACAGAAGTTCCCTTTCAAAGCCTACAGCGAACGGCCGGCTTGGACTACATCCTGGTACTTCCTTCATTAATTACGTCAGTCAGTAGAACAGACTAACCTCCGCCCACAAGAATACGTGAAAAAAGGGGGCGTGGTCTTGTTGCTGTCCCACGTGGAGAAGAGGACGTGTCGCGTGGAGAAAAGGAAGTGTTGCGTTTGAGTGTGTTTGTCGCCATGTCGTCGAGACGCTGTTATTTTCATCCCGGAGTCAAATCACCTTTGTTTGGCTTTCCCAGGGACGCTGTAGAGATCATTAAGCGCATACATCTCCCGTTAAGAGGCGTGACCTTTCCATGCAAGTTACGTGCGCTAAGCTGCTGTCAAATCACAACACGGGAACCGCTGGCACAATCAGAACTTGTTACGTATTTCTGAAGGAGGGACTTCATAGAACAAGGAACTCATCAGCCCGTTTTTGAAAACAGCGGTATACAGATAAGTAATATAAATATTTTTTTTGTTTTTTTACACGCGAAACATGAACACATGTTATATTGCACACTGTTAACACAATCAAAGCTTCAAAAAAACATGAAGAACGGGACCTTTAAACATATCCAAAATAATATACAATTTGAAAAATCGCCCAGCCCTAACATCAACAATACATATCTTTGCATTTTTATATCGCAAAATAAAGATGTATCGTTACACCCCTAGTTTTAGCTTTTTATTTCAATCTACAATCTTTCCCTGCCACTGACAAGTTATCTTGTCTTTTATGATAAAGCTCTTCCCCTGCCAAAGACGAATTTTTACGTCTTTTTCCGTGTTTTCACTGTTATACGCTCGGGGCGCTATTACGCATCTTCTGGAAGAGCCCTTCTCCTGATCAAAACACAGGCGAAGTAGATGCAGAAACGAGCGATGGCATATGTAAAATAATGCAATCATCAACATTAAACAGCATATAAACCAAAACTGCCTAATGTAACTGAATGAAATGTCGACTCAGGGCGAGCTTTGTGGGTGTTGATGGAGTCCATCTGTGTTTTGATCATCGCTCTGAATTCGATCTAGATGTAGTCTTTGACAAAAACATGATTTTCTCAGCCCTTGCTCAAAATTTAGCTTTTTTTATGAAACTTCCCCACATTCAAGTTTTGATAAAATAAGCTAGAATAAAACGACAACAAAATATTCTAGGGGCCATGAAACTTTTGTGAAAGTGTTCAAAATGCTGGTAGGGAAAGAGTTAATAGTTTTAGTATTAGTTACCAGTTCATCTGACCAGTGGCAGCCTGCGAGAGTGTGTGAAACTTTGTTTTAGTCGATTCTGTTTGTTGATACTAATGGTGCATAAACGAGACGCTTACCTTGTTAGTAATATATGACCTGCATGAAAAATGAATCCAACAAAACATTCCTGTACCAGCGTCTGTGTGCCAGTGATCGTGCCCTGACTGGTTAATCTGTGCGGTGAAGAGAAAACCCACTGAGACGTGTTGCTGCAATGCACTTTCAATCCGCTTTGTCAAATATATTGTCATTGCTTAGCTCGAGGCTATTGCCGAGTAGAAACGAGAAAGAACAGAAGAAGAAGTCTGTAAGATTCACCTCATAGTTTTCTTCTTGAGAATGACCTAAACCTTAAAAGTAGATTTCACGTACTAATAAACTTCATAAGATACCCTGTTGTTGAGGGGTCGGTGTTTGTTAGTGTGACTGAGGGACGAGCGGGTTACTTGATTGTCATGTAAATGAGTTTTGGTTTCGACTGAAGGAATCCCGCTCTCCCGCGTGGCACAGATTCCCAGCTGAGACCTGTTGTTAGGGGCTCCAGGACATGTTCTGTGGGCTGAACTAAATATAGATCACTCACTCACAGAGGTGAACGGTAGGGAACACGGCCGGCTGTGAGGAGAGCCACAGAGAGAGCAGGTTCACTGTTAAAAACAAAGGGACTTCTTATGGCCCTGTTTACACCTGGTATTAAGATACGGTCGATCGGATCACAAGGGGATGACACTAAATACTAGGGCTGGGTGACACAAATTTCACAGTTCGATTCGATTTCGATTCAATATCGATTATTTTAGATTTTGAATACATGGCAAATTTTCTTAAGGAAGACAAATCTCTTGACTAGTGCTGTAAACTATGGGAGTTAGTTGTAGCCTACTGTAATATTGAAGGTAGGGCTGGGCAAAAAATCGATTTAATCGATTTATCGATTTTGTAGTGTAAAACGATTTTTATTTTGCAAACTCGAGTTTTTTGCCACAATAGTTTTTTCTGACTTTTCCACGTTTCGTCCTTGTGCGTTACCATAGCGCGATATGAGCCAGCCCCCGCCCCGCGTAACCATAGATACTAAAAGAAGTGCGTAACACAGTCAAAACAACATGGCAGCGTGTAGTACTAGCAGAGAACTACTTCCAAAGAAAGGCACAGGTAATTCCGTAATTTGGAACTGGTTTGGTTTTGATGCAGCAGACAAAACACAGACGAAGCCTTGCTGCAAAATATGTTTCAAGGCTGTTGCTACTGGAAGCAGCAGTACAACTAATCTTTTCCAGCACCTGAGGAATAAACATCGCGAAGAATGGGAGAAGTGCAGCCGGCTCCGTAGCGAAAACGGCTCCTCTAGCACACCTGCTAAAAAGCAAACTACACTTCCTGAGAGCTTTACAAACTGTGTGCCTTATGATAAGAACGGAGCACGATGGAAAGCGATTACAGAGGCGATCACGTTTTATATTGCCACAGACATGCTGCCAATTTATTCTGTCGAAAAGCGAGGCTTTTGTTGCACTTTTGCTTAAACCTGGGTTAAAGCTTTACATTGTTGAATGACAGAGCCTCATTTACTTTTTGTTTTGGGATTCTACGCATTTTAACTCTTGAGGACAATCATAGCAATAAAGTTGCACTTTTGACACTATATCTGATGTCTGCAGTCATTTTTTAAGTGCATTGAAAAAAAAATCGAAAATCGAATCGAAACTCGAATTTTTCTTTAAAAATCGAAGATTTTTTTTTTAGGCAAAATCGCCCAGCCCTAATTGAAGGTAAAGTATACAAACACTTTTCTTTATAATAGGGATGTGACGGTGAGGAAATTTTCCCACCGGTTAATTGATGTGTGACAACACCGGTAATACCGGTATCACCGGCGGAGGCTTTTAAATTTAAAGTAACATGCACACTACCGCTCTGAACTGAAAACGCGCCAGTGCGCGCACACCGTGAATGACAGCTCGTCTGTAAATGCGCGCTCTGTGAGGCCATGGGTGCGTCTCAATCAGTTCCCTAGTTCAGTAGTCAGGGCACTGATCAAGCATTGATCAGTCTATGATTGAGATGCACACCATGAATGAATGACAGTTCGTCCCCTTGTTTATACTCGACGCGCCCGCACGAGCGCGAGGGTGCGCGCAGCAAAAAATAAATTCGCGGAGCCAGGCGAAAGTAAACAATGCGCGCTCTGTGCGGCCGTGCACATTTTACTTTCAGTTTTGAATTAGCGCCAATTCGGCTGCGGGTTGCTTGAATTGTGGGTTCATTAGCCTATTATTTTTAATGAAAAACACAACAACAAAACAAATGACAAACTCCCTTAAATAGGCGCTTTTACGTTTTGCTTTGAAACCAAATCTTCCGCGATCATCTCAGTCTGCTCCTCACTCTTAAATCTGATGAATGACTCCTGCCGCTGCCGAGACTCACGGTCGGATCCTGCTTTATTAAGCAGATACGTTCAGTTTTTATTTGTATTGTCTGTTCTCTAACTGAACTAAATTATTTTATTACTATAAAAAAATCAAAAAGACGGTGGGCGGTGCCACGGTGGGCAAGTGATGTAACCGGTGTTGAGTCTGGACACCGGTAACACCGGCAACACCGACTATCGTAGCAAGCCTACTTTATAATAATAATAGTTATATAAAATATAAACATTTAAATGGTGGCTGTCATAAAAACTTGCCAGATTTATTCAAACATGCATTAGATATTGAAGAACATAAAAAATTATAATGAATATGTAATCTGGAGCATATATTTATCAAAATGCTCCTCTCTAGAGTACATTTTTCTTGCTGACTAATGAGTTTATGGTGGTTATTCTGACGTCTTTCAGCGGTTGAAAAAGATTTAGCTATTCCATGTGACTGTTTGTGACATGATACAGATTTCGGTGAGTTGTACTGTATCTTTTAACACTTTCAGATGCTCATTCATTGTTTATTTTGCGCTGTAACTGGTATTTTAAAGCGGATGAGTTCACATGAGCTCCTCGATGCCACTTCTCTTGAGCTGCGCCACAGCACCAAAACGGTATTTATGTTTTTGAATTCTGTAATAAAATGGATGTCATTTGAAACCTGAGACTTTTTCATATTAATAGTGAAGCCGGGTGCACACTAGGGCTGTCTAATAAAAATGTGAATTTCGAATATTCGTCGAATTTACACAAAAAATGCACGGTTTGTGCATTCGAATTTTTGGGCAGCAAGACATGATGATGACGTAACTCACGTGGTTTGTTTTCCAAAGTTACTAGCCACTCAGCATTTTCACTGGCCAAAATGTTAGGAAATGGGTTACCCCTAGCCTACAATCATTTAGACAGGAGTGAGGTGAAACCAGAACAAAGTTGTTATTAGCTAGCTGATCATTTTTATTAAATCGCATATGGCAGAAAATTAAGACACTTTGTTAATTTGTAATGCTACTTTTTAATATTGATATGATTATATACCAAAACAATTATCTGTAGTGTAATAAATGTTCGGTAACTGTCAGATTACTATTGTATGTTTGACTGTTTTTTGTTTCCACTGCTACATTTTATTTATTTAAAGAAGTTTGATTACGTTCTCTTTTAGATTTGAATGCACAATTGTTTTTTAAATAAATAAGAATTCAACACTTTACATACATCTGTTATTTTGTCTAAGTTATGTTTAGTTAGTAAAGTCTGGTGCCTTTAGTCTCTTCAAGGAAGGTATAAGGTGGAAGATATACAGTTTATTATTAATTCAACAATAGTATCGGATCGGTATCGGGTATCGACAGATACACAAAGCCCAGGCATCGGTATCGGTATCGGTATCGGTATCGGGACTGAAAAAGTCGGATCGGTGCACCCCTATTAAAAATGGATTTTTATCGTTATAGGGTGGTTGTTTACACACACTGTCAACACACATTTATGTTCAAACATCATATAAAAGTGGATTTTTCATAATAGGTGCCCTTTAATGTCAAGCCATGGCTGTGCGAGGATTCGAAATCGTAATGTGAGCATGCGCGATTTCTAAACCGCACCAAAAATATGCACTGCTCACCACCCCGTGGGAAACAGCCATTAGTTATTTTAAAACAACATAACAGGAGAGATGGTGTGTTAATAGTGAAGCTGCGTTAAAAATATGGCACAGAGCAGATGTGTTGTGGAGCGGTGAGAAGGGTGTTGGTGCGCTTTACTTTGGGTGTGACTCTCTCTCTTTGATGGGTTGGTATGACTGCTATTCTACATCTTCCGCCTCCCCTTTAGCACTGAGTTGTGTGTGGCCTTTAAAGACAGCACTGACACACAGGGTTGATTGTTCTCGTCTGTCTTTAGTCGGTGTAATTGTGAGATTATTGCCTCGCCTCGGGCAGAGGTTTCAATTCTCTTTAATTGAAAACACGCTCAAGACACGTTGACGTGCACGTCTTCGCGAATTGAATATTAAAGGGTGAAGAGGCGGTTGTTTGCAGGGAAATCTTAAGTATTTGCAGCTGTGCCCTGAGGTGCAGGATGCAGTTTGGCTTTTGTGTGGCTCTCGTATTACATAATTCAATTTCCTGGCTCCATTATTCATAAAAATGTCACATGGTGATGTCACAAGCCGGCTGGATGGCTGTCAGCGCGGGTGATTTGTGTTATCTCAAACTTCTGCTTTCTGGCACACGTTGAAGAGCCTCATTTCTAATCTGTTTAAAGTGCTTCTCTTACTTCATACCAATATGTTTTAGCTCTGTGCCTTTTCCCCTTGGTCCTCTCTTCCTCTCTTTTGTCTTTTAATCCACGGTTAGTCAAACATTACTTGATCTAATGGCAGTAAAATGCAACTTTTGCGCATGCATTTTGTTTCTTTTTTTTGTGATCACTACAAACATATCTGCAGAAGTATCTTTTGGAGAAGTTACTCCTGCTAGGAAACACTAGAAGGTCTTGGAAGTTAAGCCAATTAAAGTCATATACCAGTTGTCTAGTGGTCTATAAGATTGAATTAGATTTAGTCGACACTTGTTTATCCCACGGCTTATCTGTTTTGCGTGCTCTATAAATGCTTCAGGGGTGTTGAGATGGTAATACAGTAGTTATCGTTTCACGATATCAATCAGGGTGTGTAACTGATGAGGTTGCGTCATGGAAAGCCACTCTGATGTTGGCAGAGACTACTCTCTAGTAACACCGATTTGACCCGCTAATCTGTCTAAGCCTGGGGCTGAAAGGAGAAGGAGTATGGGAAGGCAAGAGAGAGTGGCAGCGGCGGGCTGACAGGCGGCAGCGGACACATCTCATCCGCTCTGTGGAGTGAGCGGTGCGTCAAACTGAGAGGGTCAAGGGCTTATGCATGGACCATCAGCGCTGGGGCCTTGAGGAAGACGTGACGTCGCTGTAAATCACTTCAGATGGAAGATATAAAAATATAAAACATAAAATAAAAGTTTATTGTATGTAGTAAATGCACTTTGTTAAATTGGTAACGTTACTAAAATTTTTTTTTTGTTGTAATATTATTTTCCAAAAATTAATGATGATAATAATAATAATAAATATAAAACAATATTTATTCTTATTATTTATTTATTTGTCTTTTTTCATGTATTAATTGTTTTTTAAATAATATTACTTATTTATAATAATAATTATTTAAATTATATATATATATATATACAGGGAGTGCAGAATTATTAGGCAAGTTGTATTTTTGAGGATTAATTTTACAACATTAATAATTAAACAACAACCATGTTGTCAATGAACACAAACTCAAAGCTGAATATTTTTGGAAGTAGTTTTTAGTTTTAGCTATTTTAGGGGGATATCTGTGTGTGCAGGTGACTATTACTGTGCATAATTATTAGGCAACTTAACAAAAAACAAATTTATACCCATTTCAATTATTTATTTTTACCAGTGAAACCAATATAACATCTCAACATTCACAAATATACATTTCTGACACTCAAAAGCCTGCCATCCATGGATTCTGTCAGTGTTTTGATCTGTTCACCATCAACATTGCGTGCAGCAGCAACCACAGCCTCCCAGACACTGTTCAGAGAGGTGTACTGTTTTCCCTCCTTGTAAATCGCACATTTGATGATGGACCACAGGTTCTCAATGGGGTTCAGATCAGGTGAACAAGGAGGCCATATCATTAGATTTTCTTCTTTTATACCCTTTCTTGCCAGCCACGCTGTGGAGTACTTGGACGCGTGTGATGGAGCATTGTCCTGCATGAAAATCATGTTTTTCTTGAAGGATGCAGACTTCTTCCTGTACCACTGCTTGAAGAAGGTGTCTTCCAGAAACTGGCAGTAGGACTGGGAGTTGAGCTTGACTCCATCCTCAACCCGAAAAGGCCCCACAAGCTCATCTTTGATGATACCAGCCCAAACCAGTACTCCACCTTGCTGGCGTCTGAGTCGGACTGGAGCTCTCTGCCCTTTACCAATCCAGCCACGGGCCCATCCATCTGGCCCATCAAGACTCACTCTCATTTCATCAGTCCATAAAACCTTAGAAAAATCAGTCTTGAGATATTTCTTGGCCCAGTCTTGTGGTTTCAGCTTGTGTGTCTTGTTCAGTGGTGGTCGACTTTCTGCCTTTCTTACCTTGGCCATGTCTCTGAGTATTGCACACCTTGTGCTTTTGGGCACTCCAGTGATGTTGCAGCTCTGAAATATGGCCAAACTGGTGGCAAGTGGCATCTTGGCAGCTGCACGCTTGACTTTTCTCAGTTCACGGGCAGTTATTTTGCGCCTTGGTTTTTCCACACGCTTCTTGCGACCCTGTTGACTATTTTGTATGAAACGCTTGATTGTTCGATGATCACGCTTCAGAAGCTTGGCTATTTTAAGACTGCTGCATCCCTCTGCAATATATCTCACTATTTTTGACTTTTCTGAGCCTGTCAAGTCCTTCTTTTGACCCATTTTGCCAAAGGAAAGGAAGTTGCCTAATAATTATGCACACCTGATATAGGGTGTTGATGTCATTAGACCACACCCCTTCTCATTACAGAGATGCACATCACCTAATATGCTTAATTGGTAGTAGGCTTTCCAGCCTATACAGCTTGGAGTAAGACAACATGCATAACGAGGATGATGTGGTCAAAATACTCATTTGCCTAATAATTCTGCACTCCCTGTATAAATATATAATATATTATAACTATATACACAGTTTTTTTATTGAATCTATTATGTATATATATATTAATTCTGTTTAATATAAAGTTATATTAAATGTAATTTCTTTTAAATCATTACATATATTATATTTTATTATATATATGTAAATGTGTAACTTAGCGAGAATGTTTTTACTAATATACATATAAATCATAAAATGCCAAAAACTGCTTGTTTAATTGCATTATTAGTGTTTTTAGAGGAACAATGCTACAGATATGCATAATATGATTCATTAAGCATATTGTCAGACGTGTGAGCCGCTGTGGTTGTGTGAATCCATATGGGGCAGTGTGTGTGTGATACGAGGTGGTTTCGTGTGGGGTAAATGAGTCGCCTGAGCTCAGAGGGAGTCTGGGTACAGAAGACGTGTGTGAAAAGAAGATATTTTTACTGAAACAAACACGTTTTATCGACTGCTGCCACCTGGGCCAGACACCTCATTCTGGGACCAGCAGCACAATAATGAAGAGAGATTATGCTGAAGAGCTGAGAATTATTAAATTTGTCTTTCAGTAAAGTAATCAAGCTCTCAAATGAATCACAGCTTCTTTTTATGGGTGTTTATTTAGAGGATTAATGTAGTTAGTGGTACCTGTTGTGTTATGAGTTGTTGGGAGTGACACACATTTGCCTGATTTTTACAGGGACTGGGATGTTCATATGAAAAATTCTCTCTCTATCTTGCATATATATGCATATTTTGCCCGTATGAATGTAATGAGATGCTCTTTACCTTAATCAACTTAATCTCACGCCAAATTGCCAAACCTGCTTTTGATATTAAACAAAGTCTAAAGGCCTGTTCACACCGGGACGATTTTCGCGCGCGTTTATCGCCGACGTTTAACGCCTCGTGACTAAACAATGGGCGCCAATGTGAGTGTGCACACCGACGCGTAAAACGCCAGGCGTAAAAGCGTCATTTAAAAAAAAACGCCTCGGGTTCGTTTTTTTATTTTGACGCGGCGCGTAAAAAACTGTCCGACCAATGAGATCCGCGCTTTTGTTCACGTGCCTGGAGCTGCTGAAGTGACAGTAAAACACGACTTGGTGGCGCTCAAGCACAAAATCGGTCTTGCCGAGCACACACTGATACGACGAAGAAGTAGTAAGTAGACAAAGAAGAAGATAGGCTGCTAATGCTGCTTGCCAGTGAGCAAAAAGTGTGTGAATGGTTTTGCCATAGACATAATATATCTGTGGTTTTGGCAAGCACGTAAATACTGTCTCTCTTCTTCTTCTGTGTGACAAGCGAGTGTCAGAAGCGTAAAGTGCCGCAGCACCACCTTGTGTACCGGGAGCGCATCTACTGAATGTGCACGTTCACTCGGCGCAACGCCAGTGGAAATCGCTTGGGTGTGAACACTCAAGACGCGCCGAAAAACGTCACGAAAAACGCTGGCGATAAGCGCGTGCGATATTCGTCCCGGTGTGTACAGGCCTTAAGCTTTAAATTTTTTTTTTTTAAGGGATAGTTCACCCAAAAATTAAAATTCTGTCCTCATTTACTCACCCTCAAGTTGTTCCAAACCTGTATGAGTTTCTTTGGTCTGCTGAACACAAAATAAGATATTTTGAAGAATGTTTGTAATCAAGCAGAGAGAGCAACCATTAACTACCATAGTAGGGAAAAAAAATACTATGGTAGTCAATGGTTGCTCTCTCTACTTGGTTACAAAAATTCTTCTGAGAATTTAAGCCACGGATACACAACTGCTTCACTATACAGGTGTTTGCAGCAAGTTTTGGTAAACAGTACAGCATAGTGTGCATTGATTATTACGCCAACCATATTTATAGTATCATTTTAATATGGAGAGTGATGGAGATCCATGCAACATTGTTATAATGTTAATGTTTTTCTTGTATTTAGCCCTCAGGTATTCCTTATTAATTGGTCACACTCATACTCATACTCATTGATGGTCAAATGTGACCATACACCTTAACTATTATTCAAATAAATAAATGTTCTATATTTTAGTTCAATAATATTTATTGAATATTTTGAGGAGATATTTGGGTACTAAATACTATTTCTACAATAATTATTGTCAATTAATGACCACTTAAAATATTTTTCTTATAATATTTGTCTTATTTATATTACAATTAGTGTAGTAATTAAGGTTAAAATAGAGAATTCCAATTCAAAGAGTCATTTTGTGGCTAAAAAAAAAAAATAATTTAATTTGTAATGCCATTACCCAGTAGGTGCTCCTTAATAAATATACATGTATCAAATCTAGCAGCTCAAAAAATGCATTTTACTAAATAAATATTTAGATATGATCAAGCACTAGATTTCTTTAAATGTGAAATTTTAAAACGTTAATAACTTACATCCTAATATTTTTAATGATCAGGTGCGTCAGACTGGGGTTAGGGTAAGGGTTAGGGTTAGCAACATGGAGTAAAGGGCCTTGCTCAAGGACACACTGGTGGTGACTGCTGGGATCGAACCAGCAACCTTCTGCATATCAGTTCCATGGTTTAACCCACTGGACCACCATCTCACATCTCTCATCTGTAGAGTAAGTGCTGTTGAAGACGAAACCCTCCAGCAGCAGAGAAACTGGGTCATGCAGATTGAATCAAATTAGACCGTCGTCTACCTGAATGTTTTTATTGCTCTGCAGTGGCAGCAGGTTGGACATTTTCTCTCACAGGGCCACAGCGATCTGTATCTGCTCACGGGTTTGACGTCTCCCATGAAGTTCTCAAGAGTTTGTCACGTATGTTCTCACAGATTTATCGTGTAGGCGGGAGTGTCGACGGTCACAGGCTGCCACCTAGACTTGCGCTAAAGCCGGCTGTGGGGAAATTTACACAATGGTTTTGGATTTTTGCTGTTATTCAGTGTGAACTCACAAGGCTAATTAAGGAATCTTTTTGAATCAGTGCTGTTTGTTGTTCAGCACTCCTCCGGTGTATTTCGCCCATTGTGGTTTTACTTCTGCAAAGCAGTTCTTGATTATTTGTCCTTCCTCTTTTTTGGTTTGTTCTGAGAGCAAATGGAGTAAAGTTAATACATTTTATTATGTATACATTTTAACATTTTATAATACACACTCTTATCTGACACACCCATCTCAGGTCTCAATAACAAGTTGATTCAAGTGTGTTTGATAAGGAGTTGGTAGTAACCACTTAAACCAACTAGTTCCTGTCTTACGCCACTGTTTCTACACCCTGACAGGATGTCAATGACTCAAATAAATGTCCTTGGTAAATTGCATTGAGGGATCAATATGAAGAAACAGCCTCTGGGGCCTTTTTGGTGCTTCAGACTGTTTTAAGGTCAAACAACAGCACTCAATTTTAATGTGGCATGACATGATTAGAGTTGTTCCAATACTAGTATCGGAAATATCACAGATACCACAACAAATTCTGGCATCGGTATCGGCGAGTACTTGAACCCATGTACCGATCCGATACCATTTTCTTAAACAAGACCTAGTTATTATGACTGCTAGCTTTGCCTAACCACTGCGCGGTTCTTCTTCGCTGCTCAGAATGCATTGCAAACGCAAGAAATGAAAAAGCGTTAGCAGTATGTCCGCTGTTCAGCAGTATTTCGACTCTGTGTGGATGGCGGGCGCCCGCACGCACACACTCGCTCGCTGTCTTTGTAATCTCTGCCGTGTGTCACTATCAAGCGGCAACCTCCCCCAGTTTCTCTACGTCTATATATTTTTGGTCACTATATGAGGACACGAACGCATAAACCGTCATTTTCATTTGAGAAAACTGTCATATAATGAACACAGACACTCAAAGGTCTTCACAGCAACCCGTCAAAATAAAAGTTTGGTTTAACGTGAAGAAATGGACAGAATATATTGAGGTACTGTTGTAACCTACAGTAGATTTAGCTACGTCTAATTGTGCCTAGATGATTGTAAAGAGATTATTTTCTGATTAATATATAATTTTTTTATATTCCTACTAGGGCTGTGCAAATTAACGCGTTAAACGCGGGCGATTCATTTTTTCAGCTTAACGCATTAAAAAAATGTAACGCAAATAACGCAGCGTCCGTTTTTATATCCATTTTTGTCTAGCGTTACATGATCACGCTCCTATTCATGTAAATGCTTCCAAGACACGAGAACGCGCTCTATGTCAATGTCCTGTCTGTGTGTGTGTGTGTGTGTGTGTGTGTCAGTGTCCTGTCTGTGTGTGTGTGTGTCTCATGTCAGCTAATCGAGGGACACTGACACACACACACACACACACACACACTCGACGCACAGACAGACTCGCGTCAGTCTCCTGCTCACATCGAGTTCTCTTTTGCTTATGAACAAACAATAACAACAACACAGAGAATTTTGAGTATTCTCATATTTAGGAGTCTTAAATTAGTTAAATAACGTCTTAAATGAACTTAAAGAGTTGTGAGGAAATGAGATGCGCGTCAGATCCGCGGCCGTTCTTAAAGTGACAGGAGCACTGATGATGCCCGTCATTAATGTTCATCACAGAACAACGGGAACAGAGAAAAGTGTAGCTTTAATGATGATTATTATATATTTCATTTATTATTTATGCAGTTAAGAAAGGTGTTTGATAACTATTACATTTCTGTGTATGTCTAACAGGGAAGGCCACAGGTAAAAATAACATTTATTATAATGGGTTTATGTAAAGATTGTTTTAAGTTCACTTAAATTAAAAGTAGTTTTTTTTAAAGCCTAATAAATGTTGAGATTGGGAGCTTTCAGTTATACTGTAATGTAACGTCATTAATGTTTCATAGAGACATCAGTATCAGTGATACTGGCCTTCATTCATAAAAAGATGCTATCACAACACATATTTAAAATATGCTGTCTTTAAATTGTTTCTACATTAATTTGGAGAGTAATGGTGCGTTCACACCGGACGCGATTCGCGCGAATAATTCGCGCTAATCGCGCAAAGGTGGACACTTGAACATTTTGAGTTTACTCGCTTCATTCGCGCGTGAAATTCGTGTGTGACAACTACACAACAGACGCGAATTCTATATGAGCCAGCTCGTCTCGGTCACTTTACGTCTTTTTTGTAAAAAATACTACTATTAATGTGTGACAAAACGTAGTTTAAAGACTTTTTCAGGCGATAATATAGTTGTTTAAAGCTCAAATCTGTGGTTAATTTATAAAAAGAGTGCCTATTTGAGCATTTTATCTGGCGTTTTCGGAGTTGTGAGATCCAGGGGATCAGTGACATTCTGCGCTCGTTTACCCGGCGAGACCCGCCTTTCCTCGGCTAGTCCTTCTCACATTTGCCGTTGGCTCTGGCTCTTTTTTTCTGCTCCTGTCTCGTTGTGAAATGGCTCACAATGGCTCACAATAACTCACTTTCTTACAAGCAAGATCCTTTTTATTCCTTTATTCCTTTTATTCCTGTTCCTGTAGGATGATGTATCATACAGCTCCGGGCACGGCCACGATAATCTTGTCCTCCATTGTTGTTGGGATTTCTGCCTCCGATTGTAAATGCGTCACTACTAGAGCAAGCTCGTGATTGGTTAACGCGGCGCGAAATATCCGCCAGAGTTCAGATTTTTCAACTTGAGCGATTCGCGCGCCGCCTCAATCGCGCAAATCGCTCGAATCTCGCCGCCTCATTCGCGCGAATCGCGCCGCAGAATGCCATTTCGCGTCTCTGCATTGACTTAACATGTAAATCACTCGCGCAAATTGCGTCCGGTGTGAACGCACCATAACTGAAATTATTACAATATCAAAATATTAAAAACGTAAAATTTTAAAAACTTGCGATTTAATTACAGAAAGAAATGCGATTAATTAGTAATTTTTTTTTGATTGATTCCCAGCACTAATTCCTACATTTATTTGTTGCACAGGGTTTTTTTTTATACAGTCATATTGTAAAACTAAAATACCTTTTTCATTTTGCAGTGTTAGATTTGTGGCTGCATTTGAAGTTCTTTTTCGTGTAAGAAAAATAAATATTACTGTCAGATAATAAAAATACTGTGGGTCTCCAAACTCGGTCCTGGAGGGCCACTGTCCTGCAGAGTTTAGTTCCAACCCCAATCAAACACACCTGAACAGGCTAATCAGTGTCTTACAATGCCCTAGTTAGACACTGATTAGCTGGTTCAGGTGTGTTTGTTTGGGGTTGGAACTAAACTCTGCAGGACAGTGGCCCTCCAGGACCGAGTTTGGAGACCCCTGCTGTAATAAATACAGTAGTTCACTCTATGAAGGGATAAGTCTGAAGCACACCATAAAATAATTCTAGCAATTCATAAAGTGTATATACAGCTGTATATACAGCTACACACCCAGGTATCGGATCAGTACCTGGTATCGGCCGATACCCTGAAACCCAGGTATCGGATCAGTACCTGGTATCGGCCGATACCCTGAAACCCAGGTATCGGATCAGTACCTGGTATCGGCCGATACCCTGAAACCCAGGTATCGGAATCGGTATCGGGAAGGGGGAAAGGGTATCGGAACATCTCTAATAATATTCAACATATATGTATAAGTTTAATGTAGTACGGACACTAAAATTCTGTAATCTTACATTTTTTTCTCACACAGTAATTTTAATTTTGGATGAAATATACAATATTGTTGCATTTTTGTAATGCGATATATTATGACATGATATATAGTTACACCCAGGGCCTGAAATTAACTTTTTTGACCACCTGCCACAGTGACTTTTTACCAGCCATTTTTTTTCCCTCCTCGACATTAAGCCTGTTCACGTGCTTGTCCGGATTTTTGTGTTGTGTGTGTGTTGTAAATATAATTTATTCTAAAGAAATATTCTCAACAATGTTCAATCAGCTTTGACATATTTGATCTATAAATATAATAAGACACTGTAGGGCTGTTACCAATCAAATTAAATAATTTACACTGAAAAATTACAACTGCATTAAAAAATGTTATGAGATTGTTTTAAATATTTTTGAATATACAAATAAGAAAAGTTGGAAAGAACATCTAAACATGAAAGTAAACCACCAGTAGGTGGCGGCAGGTGACCGTTTTAATGAGTGAGTCATTGAGTCGATTCGGCTGATTCATTCAAGTATGAGGTAGTCATTTATGAATAGGTCATTGAATCTTTAATACAAATGATTATTTCAAAACACTGAATCATTCAGTAACATTGATTTCTCCTCGAGAGGCTGCGCGAGCGTCAACAGCGCAACATTGTTACCGTCAATTTATTGTACATTAGGCTTATTATCCACTATCGATCGCAGCTAAATTAATGCAGAATCATTCTTGCATTTTGTTAATTCTCTAGTTTTTTGTTATTGATGTTTTAATCCATCCATCCATCCATCTTCTTCCGCTTTATCCGGGGCCGGGTCGCGGGGGCAGCAGTCTAAGCAGAGATGCCCAGACTTCCCTCTCCCTAGACACTTCCTCTAGCTCTTCCGGGGGGACACAGAGGCGTTCCAAGGCCAGCCGGGAGACATAGTCCCTCCAGCGTGTCCTTGGTCTTCCCCGGGGCCTCCTCCCGGTTGGACATGCCCGAAACACCTTCCCGGGAAGGCGTTCAGGAGGCATCCGGAACAGATGCCCGAGCCACCTCAGCTGTCCCCTCTCGATGTGGAGGAGCAGCGGCTCTACTCCGAGTTCCTCCCGAGTGACTGAGCTTCTCACCCTATCTCTAAGGGAGCGCCCAGCCACCCTGCGGAGAAAGCTCATTTCGGCCGCCTGTATCCGGGATCTTGTCCTTTCGGTCATGACCCAAAGCTCATGACCATAGGTGCGAGTAGGAACGTAGATTGACCGGTAAATCGAGAGCTTCGCCTTACGGCTTAGCCATGTTGTGATGTTCACTGTGTCATGTGATGTTTTAATCCGTCTAGTAAAATTCTCTTTCACTTGCCCCTTCAAAAATCCCACAAACATTGTTCTTTAACTTGTATGAATACACATTTAAGTGCTGTCAAGTTATTAACGAAATCAATATAAGTAAGAATAACTCTTACAATATACATTTTTAAAAATCTTTTTATTCATTGATGAACTCAACTCCCAACATGCATACGCACACGACGCACACACATCTGTGCAACTGTCATTGTACTGTAGCCTACGTCAGCGTTGCATTATTATCTCGTCCCATCTCACCAACAGTTTAATACTCGCACATCCAAACGTAGTCAGAGAAGGGCCTCATCTTCTTTCCAGTCGCATGAACTTAGTCGCATCCTCTCAAACTGCCCAATGAATCACTCAATTCTCATTGGCTGTGGCAGGTAGACTGACAGTGTTACCCGCCAATTGCAAAATTCACCCGCATTTGGCGCGTGGTCGGGTGTTAATTTCAGGCCCTGGTTACACCCCTAGTAAATATTACTGTTTATTGCTATAGATTGTTATAGTGGTGCATTTAAATGTAAATATTCTTCCTTGGTCACTTTTTGAATACATTTTTTTTAAAAACTGGATTTTACTATATTTAACATTTTGAGGTGAATCAGTGACCATTTGATCAATATGGGTTTCTTTTTTTATTTTTGCCATTTCAGAGCAAATGCATGTATTCAATATTGAATTTTTAGCGATATTACCCGACTTATGCATGAGAAAAACTGAAGGTTTGTGCTTTTGGTGACTGAAATTAGCATGCTAAAGGTGTTAAATAAACACTGGGGCATTTGGAGAGCTAAATATTCCTCAACACTCCTGGTAGCGGGACTGCCCGCGGCTTCAGTGACTGTTCTCAGACCAGTGTGTCCCTCCATAGCCTTTCACCTGCACCGGCTTTGTGTTGCACTAAACGCATTGAAGCTTCCTTTGAAGTCGCGCCTGCTACTGTTTCCATTCCCTTTGGTCTGAAGTGTGTGTGTGTGTGTGTGTGTGTGTGTGTGCGTGTACGTGCAGACCATTATCTCCGGCCAATGTGTTTCAGCCACAGGCTCTGGATATTTCCCAGCAGTTGTTTGATTCGTATTTAGATTCAAGAGGCATGAATGTTGGTTGGTTCAGGACAAAAGCACAGTTGTCTGCCACTTTCTGGTTGTTGTTTGCGTTCCGCTGGAGTGTTATTTTGACAAGATCTCTCTAGATGTCACACACACATTGTGTTGACTAGTCAGAAAGCTTTGACTCTTGGTCTTGGTCTGAGACAGGAATGGGGAAGAGTTGAAAAAAGGCTGAAATTTGGAATAGTTAAGCTTTTTTGAAAGCTCTGATGCTCACCAAAGCTGCATTTATCTGATCAGAAAAACGGAAATATTGCGTAATAATTAAAAATAACAGTTTTCTATGTGAATATATTGTAAAATGTAATTAATTCCTGAATTTTCAGCATCATTACTCCAGTCTTCAGTGTTACATGATCCTTCAGAAATCATTCTAATATGATGATTTGCTTATTATTGCTTGTTATTATTAATAATAATAAACGATTCTCAGTTATTAATGCTGTTCCTTATTGTCAAAGTTGCTTAATATTTTTGTGGAAATTATCTTTTGTAACCTTATACATGTCTTTACTGTCACTTTTGTGCAATTGAATGCATCCCTGCTGAATAAAAGTATTAATTTCTTTTTTTTTTTATTATCTTAAGCTGCAAAACTGTTTTCAACATCAATCATAAATGTTTCTTGAGCAGCAAATCATCATATCAGAATGATTTCTGAAGGATCATGTGACACTGAAGACGTTATGATGCTGAAAATACACAGGAATATTAAAGTAGAAGATCATTTAAAGTATTTCACCGTATTACTGTTTTTTTTACTGTGTTTTTGATTAAATAAATGCGGTCTAAAGCCCTATTCGGACGGTAATTGTGGACGTCTGTAAAAATAAATTTGATGAATAATGCCACCTCAGTGATAAAACTCGAGCATTCGGATGCGATGGTCAATAACATGATTGTATGCTGTAAATAAAATGTCATATGCTTGGTATAATAAGAATAAATGCATATTTAATTTAATAATGGGAACATAATATCCTAATTATTATTTAAATCTTTTTAAAAATGGGAAGATATATAGACGCACATTATAGTTAAAATGGTTTTCTGTCTTGTATTTCTTCTCAAAATAAAGGATGTTATTTTATTGCACATGGAAATGGGTGGAAATAGTGAACACAGCCTCTTATTTCCATGAGGTGAACATAATACTGCAGTTATTTTATCATATATAATTGCTGCCCATTTCAAATGTTTACGTGCTTTTCTGCTTTTTATTTTTTGAGCGGTGATGAAATATCTTGCTCTTGTAAATACTTGCCAGCATTTCAGTAATAAAAGTCTCGATCTTTAAAACGCATCCAAATTACAGCGAAGCGCAACCGTACGGTGCTCTGCAGGGGTCAAAAAGGATATAAACAGTAGGGTTGGGCGATGTCTCCTAAATTTGCAGCTGACGATGTTTACAGTAAAACATCGTGATGGACGATGATATCGTCATTTTTTTAATTAATACAAATATATAATTTACTCTATCTATATTTATGTACTATATCTCTTTACATAAATACTATTTTCTACTTCAAAACTATATGTAATTTCGTTATTTTACTAACCCAAATAATGACTAATCCGTGCTAGGTTTTTCACGTGAGGGAAAAAAGTAGCTTCCTTCCACTTAAGAAGAGTTGTGCACTTTTTATTTGAATAAATTTCTTTACATAAATGCTATTTTCTACTTCAAAACTATAATTTCGTTACTAACCCAGTGTTTTGTATGTTAATGTTGTTTTACGTGAAAAATACCGTGTGAAGCTCAAAGCTTTGTTTACAAAGGAAATAAATTCGCAGCCATGAATGGATTCATGCCGAATGAGAGAGGTAGGCTGAGCCCAATTTAAGATTTGTCAGCTTTTTTATTCTGTTTTGCGACTTCCGTGAATTTTAACAATAGGCCTAACGTTAGTCCACATGGACATCTCGTTTCTTTTCTCAAACCTTCACTCGCGTCGCACCCATTTTCAAAGGGAATTATAAACGTTTCTTCCTTTCGTTTGTTTATAAGTCTATTATACCCATTCACGTCCTTTACTGTGGGAAAGTAGAAAAACACTGTAGGATGATAGGCTACCTTTTTACTTAATTTAATTTAACACAGTTTGTGCTTGTTATTAGACTTGGTAAGGCGCGTCAAGTTTATTTGAATGGCACATTTCACACACACAGGTCATTTTACTTTCGCTTTCTCTGGCAGTGAATAATCAAACATAGCTTGAATGTCTTGACCCTGTGGAAGATACAATTCGCTCTTCAGAACAAGTGTTGCTTTGCAACATCAGGAGAACACATGAAGACGAAGATATTTGAGAAGGTGTCTACAGCTCGTGTTGCATCTCGCGCAGAGCGGAATATGACGCATCTTTGAGGGGAAATTAGATTTTTTTTTTTAAACTAATATTCAATTTTCTTATATTCTTTAGGTTACCATTATTTACTGATAATCGTTTAAATGTTTTACAGGCTGTGGTGTGTTGTTTCACTGACGGAAGTGCTGAAATAAACATGCATGCTTATGGATGTTTGAGCCTCGTTTATTATTTCAAAATGTAGGCTATATCTGGCAAAGACTACAGTATTTAAAATATATGCATTAGTTTGTAGTAGTTTTTGGTTCGTGTGGGTGTGGGAAGGAAGAAGACGGGGTCGGCGTAACTGGGACTGTACACTTTATTCGGTCTCACGATCCTCAAAACACTCACGCACAAGGCGTCCAAACTCAAGACTTTCAAAATAACAAACAGTGATGCTCTAAGGCTCAGTAACGCTCTCTCAAACTCTGGTCACTCTGTGTAGACGTTGACAGTCCCAGTTCCGGTCTCTCTCTCTCCCATCTCTCTCTCTGCTGCAGCTTATAAGCAGTCTCTCCAGCCAATTACTGCAATCAGAGACAGGTGTTACTCATTTGCACTTGGCCTACTTACCAACCGCTCGGCCCTGCTCTCTCTCTCCCGCTACAGACCTCGCAAAACCACGCCCCCTCCGCCACATAGTTATATTCTCAATATAATTTACAGAGCAATCCCTGCAACGTTTTTAGTTTAACTATAGAAGAGGATTAGTGTGCGTCGCACTCAACAACAAGACTCGCAAGGGGGGGCGTGGCATCACGATGGTGGCACTCCATCGTGATGTCAGTCGTCCATCGGCACAACCCTAATAAACAGTGAATTTGGAAGAGATATATTCTTGAATACTCAGAGATGTGGAATCAGATGGCAAATAAATGACCCTACGACCTTGGCGTTTGTCTAAAAACAGGAGGTAATTCGGCCGGGGATTTTTACACGGGTGGTGGGAGAAAAACACTGACATTCTGGATTCAGACGGCAATAAAATCACTGATTAGCCCCTGTCAATGATGAAAAACCCCCATGAGAAACAATTACCATCCGAATAGGGCTCACGAGACTTAAACATTAAAAAACCTTGATTATTTCACCAGTAGTATATACACAATAAAAAGGCAAGAGGTCAGTTAAAGGGTGTAAATTGAGCCGTATCACGCCACTCTGTTACAATTTCACACACCACAAGGCCTCCTGGACCGTCTCTGCTTTCTCTCCATCGTTTTTTTCCCCTCCGTGACCTACTTTGCTAATTACAGATCAAAAGTTTCCGCTGGTGAGAGTTTGGTCTGAGCAGTTGACAGGCCATGCGTTGAATCCGGGTCTGTGTGGCACCTGAGGACGCTTATTCTCGCCGTGTGTGTGGGCCGTTTGACTGGTGAGATAAAGAGGCAGAGAAGAGCAAATTATCTGAAGTACCTGCTTGACGAGTGCCATCAATGTTTGAGCTTCATAAGAGCCGTCTGTGTCTGATATTGTCATGAAATGTCCTGGTTAAATGATGATAACGGACAAGAAATGGTCTGTAATTGTCAACAGACTAGCAAAATATGTGAGAAAAACAAACTGTGGTCGGTGGCTTTAAATGCCAGTCTGATGGTCTTTTCCTGTCTAAAGGTCCTTTCACACTCTGGACGCGGTTTTGACGTGCAAATAATTCACATGATGGTTTTATTTTTTGATCAGCTGTTTGTGTAATGAGTGCTTGGGTTTTTTTTTTTTTGCTTCAATGTCGTTCAATTTTTTGTGCATCTATCCATCATAAAAGTGCATCCATCAATCCTAAAAGAGCTTCCATCCATCCTAAAAGTGCATCCATCCATCATAAAAGTGCATCTATCATCATAAAAGTGCATCCATCATCATAAAAGTGCATCCATCCATCCATCCATCATAAAAGTCCATCCATCCTAAAAGTGCATCCATCCATCCATCATAAAAGTGCGTCCATCCATCATAAAAGTGCATCCATCCATCATAAAAGTGCATCTATCCATCATATAACTGCTCCAAATGGCTCCGTTGGGTTAATAAAAGCCTTCTGAAGCGAAGTGGCACATTTGTTTAAGAAAAATATCCATATTTAAAACTTTATAAAGTAAAATATCAAGCTTCCACCAGATCATAAAAAATGTAACTGGTGTGCAAATGTAGCGTAAGCATTTTGAACTACACTTTTTCCGTAAGTTGAATACGGAAGGCGATCTGGTGGAAGCCAGATAATTTACTTTAGTGTTTTTGAGATCCATCTTTTCACACTGGGGACGATTGAGGGACAACTAAAAAAGGTTGAAACATTCACTGATTCACTGATGAAGGAAACGCAATGCATTAAGAGCCAGGGGGTGAAAACTTTTGAACTTAAAATATCTTTTTTTTCTTTCTTTCTTGTAGTACGGCCCTTCGGAAGCAACAAAAGATACATGTTTTCTGGAAGACAAATTAAGTCAAATGTACCTCGATCTTCAAATTCAAAAAGTCCAACCCCCCCCCCCTCTTAATGCAGCGGATACATTTTTTTATTATTTTTTTTAAACCTATATATAAACATTTTTCATGTACAATATCTTATTCAGGACAATACTAAATAAAAAATAACATGCATTTTGTATGAACTCTCTTATTTTGTTAAATTTATTCACATTTACACAGATTCTGCTTGGGGTTCACATACTTTTTCTTGCAGCTGTATATAGTAGGGATGGTAACAAGTATGTGATTCTTTAATAGCAGCTGTCATTTTTGGCTGAACTATTCCTTTAATTATAATAAAGATGTTTGGCTAGCCTCAATCGGGGATCATAAACATGCATCATAATGTAATAAATGTGTTTGTGTCTCCGCAGACATGCAGATCTGTGAACAGCGTTGACCGGCGGTCTCTGGAGAAACATGGAGTCTTGTGCCGAGTCTCAGGGGGATCCTGAGAGAGCTCAGGTGAGCGCTCTCACACACACACACACACACACACACACACACACACACACACACACACACACACACACACACACACACACACACACACACACACACACACACACACACACACACACAAGTGAATATAATGAGCCATTAGAGCTCACACACACGCATGTATCGGCCTTCACAATGAAAAGAACAAAGCTAACACTACTGACACCAAACACACTCCAAAATCTCCACATTTTCTCTCCCATTAGCGACTACAAAAGACAGGAACACACCTCAGCTGTCAGCTTTGAGAGCGAGCCTGTGAATAAGAATAGTACAAATAGCTAATGCATGCTGGGATACTTCTACTGCCCCAAAATAAAACATATATAAAAAGAATTAACCCTGTTTTTTTGCATTGTTAGATTAATTCCATGATGATTTCCCCTTTTTTATTACTGTTTTGTGTAAAAATTATTTGTTTTCACCTATAATGATTATATTGCAATTATATATTTGAAAAAAAAATTAATTAAGAGAAGCATTTATCATGGTAGAATTTGTTGCGCTGACTTTAATGGTAACTAATTCATGTTTTAAAGATTAAAAGACTTAGTTTCAATACAAAAAATGCTGTTATATGAATGAGAAACACCTTAGGTAAAGATAAAATGGCAATTTTTTGGGGTTCAAATTCTTTATTGTCATGCAAATAATGTCACAATGCTTTTGTGCAGGAAAAGAAAAAGCACATTCGATTTTGCCTATTGAACATTTGTGTTTGTATTGCGTTTCCGGGTTGTTTGCTAGTGTGCAAACTGCCAGTGAATCATTTCACACACAAGCCTCAGGTGTTACCCAGCATGCACCTCGTGAGCCACATACACAGAAGCGCTTTCTCTCACTTTCATTAACCCAAATAAATGTCTGTTGAGCTGGGGATGTGTAGGTGCTGTGTAAGTATTTACTTTATTCATGAGCCACTAAAGGCGTTTGCTGGAACGAGAGCTGTTTGTTTATTGTTAATTTCAGTAAAGTGTGGTTTATATTCTTCCGGCTCTATTTGTGTCAGAAAATAATGGTTTAGTGTCCACATTGAGATGAGATCTTCAGCTCTCTGGCGGCAGAGAAGGACGTCACTGTGCGCCAGACAATTTTGGCATTTGTTTCCCAGTAAATGAGTTGTAATTGCACCATTGCACACCATTCATTTATTCATTGGTTCATTCACAGAAGCATCAGCATCGGGTTATTAGCTAATTAATTACAGTGCGTTCGCTCCTCAAGCATCTCAACGCCTGCATCTGTACAAAGAATACACTGTAGTTCTGGCTTATGGGTGAATCTCCTGAAAAAATGTGCCAATCATAAAACATATTTATTATTACTATAAATGAATAATCCGTTTTGTACAAAGAAAAAAAAGGAAATGCATCATGACATGACATGCATCACATTTCTACTGTGATAAAATACCTTTCTCATTGATTTGATTAGTTTTTTCTGTCCAGATACATTTTTTAAAACTACCATTAATTAGGTATACTTTCAATTGTACATTTCTATTAATATATTATATTATAATGTAATGTAATATAATATAATATAGTATAATATAATTTATTTAATATGATAATATTGCAGTAATGATTATATAAATATTTTTGACATTATGACATTTTTGCACATTATGGTAATTTGAATTTGGGGGTGATGATGATGATACAAATATAATAATAAGTACCTTTCTATTTATATAATATAATATAATGCAGTTATGATTATTAAAATGTTGCACATTATGGTAATTAGAATTTGGGGAGGAAATAATGTAAATAATAATAATACTAATAATCATGAGGATGATGATGATGATGATGAAAATACAATAATAAGTACCCTTCTAATAATATAATAAATATATAATATAATGAATGCAGTAATGATAATTAACATTTTGCACATTATGGTAATTAGAATTTGGGGAGGTAATAATGTAAATAATAATAATAATACTATTAATCATGATGATGATGAAAATAATAAGTACCCTTCTAATAATATAATAAATATATAATATAATATAATTAATGCAGTAATGATGATACAAATTTTGCACATTATGGTAATTTGGGGAGGAAATAATAATAATAATACTCATGATGATGATAATGAAAATATAATAAGTCTTTCTATAATAAAATATAATATTGCAGTAATGATAATGCAAATTATGCACATTATAGTAATAAGAATTTGGGGAGGAAATAATGTAAATAATAATAATAATACTAATAATCATGATGATGATTATGATGAAAGTAATATGTACCCTTCTAATAATATAATAAATATATAATATAATAAATTAATGCAGAAATTATACTTAAAATGTTGCACATTATGGTAATTTGGGGAGGAAGTAATGTATATAATGATAATATTATAATATTAATAATGTCAATGTAAAAATGCTAATGATCCTAGAAATAGGCCTAATTTTCTTTTATATTTCAGGGCATCATTTCAAAATGTTTTGCTTTAAATTTTTGGGGTGAAACATAACTTAAGAGGTTTTTTTCGGGGGGGTGGGGTGACTTTTGGTTTAGTGCGATCCACCCTCATTCTGAGAATGAATCATCAATGAAAAATGTTTTTTTTATTAATAGTTTTGAACACTTTTCAGTTTTATTGTCACCCCAGTCCTCGATTCTCTTCAGGCTGTTAACGGGCACACAGTGAAACAGTAATTGATCAGCCATGGTTTGAAAATAAGAATCGACTGGCGTTATTACTCCAATGCTTTGAGTTATAAAGCTCAGTCCCTTCCTTCCTGAATCATCTGAATGGACAGAGGCGTGCAATGAGCTGTAAAGTTCGGAGGGATGTGAAAATACAGCTACTTTATGACATCTACTGGATAAATCAGTAAACCTTGACCCGAGAGCTAAACCTTATTTACAGGATCGTTCGTCATACTTTCGATCCGAGTGCTATCCCATGATGCACTTTTATCCATTACATTGGAGCTCAGTTTGTATGTTTGACACACACTGACTGTATGAACATTCCTTTAGCTATGCAGTGTTTTATTTAATGAACATTTTATGAATGTTTGTGGACATTCAAAAGTATGTGAAACACAAACACCGCTGAAATGAAAGCATTTCAAATAGTCATGGCAGTTTCATCAGACTGTGACCCCGTGACCTCTATGTGCGCACTGATAAGGAAACGCAGGATGACGCTGGTGATAATTGCACATCAGATGGAGGAACACAACAACACTCAGGAAACCTTTACCACGAGTTTCCTGTCTTTGGCGAGGGGTAGATGACACAAACCCTCCGCGTCTCGTATCTGACAGCAGATGTCAGCCGTATGAGGCCATGAACATGATGTTTGACTAAATACAGACGCATAAGTGGAAAATGATTTAGAAATACAGCAGCGTCAGAGAAAATATAACGTGAGCTGCTGGAAATGCTCTTCATATAGTCTCATGTTTATGTAAATGTAAATTAATTAGTTTTTATTAGCATATTGAGAGTAATTACAGAGCCCATCATCTATATTTGCTCTGACACTTCAGCTATTTATAGTCTGTCAATATCTCCATATTATGTCACTAATAGGGCTGTGCGATATTGAAGAAAAACGCGATATCCTTGTTAAATAATGCGATATTCGAAATGCGATACGATATTGCTTTAAGTATGTAAAATCTATTTGAATTATATTTTTTAAATGATTTAAAAACTGAGAATGATACCATTTATGTGTTTCAGATTCTTTCTGGGAACAGAAAGCATCACTACAACTTCTGAAAGTGACCAGCAGTGCTTTAGCAAAAATGTATGTCACACATGGGCGTCGGGACCATTGTATGTGTGTGGGACAAGACCCACCCACTTTTTACGATCAGTGATATTGGACCCACTCACTTTTATCGTCTCTAACATTCAGCACATGTCTGTTTACCTACCCCTAATCGATAAACACTTATTATTAAACTCATGTTAGATGCTTCATTTCCACTTTTTTAATATTTTCTTCATTTTTATTGAAAATAAATGCCTTTCCGATCTGATATGTGATGGGAAAAGGGAGAAGATTGAGCTCGGCGAAAGGCGGACTCGAACCGCGGGTCGATTTGTGTCAAAACTAGATGCTGTGTGTCTTACCCCTACACTACTGCCGCTCTCAATAATGTGGCGATTTTCGTAATTTTGTCTTTCCGAACTATACGTTTAGCAAGCAAAGCGGTATATTTGTACTTAATGTAATTGGCATCTACTCCATTAAAACATTTCTGAGGACCCACCCACATTTTTTTTTGCTTCCGACGCCCATGATGTCACAAATCTGACAATATAATTTTAACATCAATGTAAATAAACAAAAAATTTAATGCCAATATTTAAATAATAAATACAAAAAACTCCTTGCTTGACTTGGTAATGTATAGTTATATCAACCTAAAACTTAACATCAAGAACATCCAGGTAAACAAAGAAGACACTTGAACTAGAGGTGGACGATTATTTTTGTTATTTTAATTTATCCTTGTTCATATTGTTGATATTGTTCACTTAAAGCATAATCGACTGTGTTTACATGAATACTCGTCAAGACAGCCATTTTGACATAACTGTGTGTGTATTTGACAGTTCAAGTTAAGACACGAAACAGAACTGAAGGGATCACACGCTTTCAGAGAGGCGGCTTGTGCGCACATTTCGCTGTGTGTGTCAGACAGCAGACAGCGCGAGACTGCAAGGAATTGTTTTTCGCAAGTTATTGAGGAATTGTTTTTCGCAAGTTATTGCGTTTAATAACTCTTTTTAATGTCAAGCAAGTCACATAAGTAACAGTCGTGTGCCCAGTCTATTCTCTGCTATACGCGTCAACCTAAAACGTACACTTTTCACAACGCTGAAGTAGCCTATTAAAGTCATTCAGGTATTGCATGCCGTTGCGATAAGGTGCAATGTGTCTTCTGCAAAGTAGACCTGGCATTCCACAGCAGTACGACTTCAATGGTAATGTAGCCTAAGCCTAAACATTGATGTTCGCTGATTTTAATCCCATACTATATTTGTAGTGATGTCGTGATGCGGTTTGACTAGATAGGATGTTTAGCTTTGATGTTTTTATGTAGTAAACGTATTAACGTTCAATTGCAAGAGAGTATAGCCTAAGAAAAGAGCCCCTTCGCACACACACACACACCCTCGTCTCTCGCGCCAGTCAGACCAATAGCGGCAATGCATCACATATGCTTTAAACTTTTATGTAGCCACGCAACAATAATTTCAGCATGCATTCACTGTATACACCGGGACGGGATGTTGTGACGCGATTTTTTCGAACGGATGCTTCACCTAAAATGCACCTAAAAGTGATGCAAGCCAAATGCAGCGCTCTATTGAAAATTAATGTATGTATTTCTGCCGTACCAAACTGCAATGAAGCAACTGGTCT
>CM042245.1:54411133-54521133 GCA_023566225.1 Romanogobio albipinnatus | reverse complement strand
AGTGGCCTTTTATTGTGACCAGCCTAAGGCACACCTGTGCAATAATCATGCTGTCTAATCAGCATCTTGATATGCCACGCCTGTGAGGTGGATGGATTATCTCGGCAAAGGAGAAGTGCTCACTAAAGGGTCCTGCACACTGCGATTTTTCAAAATCCTCTGCGAATGTTGCTTGTCAGACTGTACGAACAGGATCCCCGATGTAATACATGTCACACTGTCATTATGTCAGACTGTACGACAGTCAGACGCGAAAAACGGACGCAAGCAAGAGACTCGTACGGACTGAGTTTTACGTCATCAATCCGTGACACGTTCGGTAACGGTGAGCCGCATTCACAGACACAATGGTAGCGTTCAGCAAACAACAAAAACAAGCGCTGGCATTTTTCATTCACCTGACTCTTTTCGACATGTTCCCTGTTGTGATTTGATGTTGTCGCACGAAATGCGTCATCAGGTTCTGTGCTCCTATTGGTTCTTGATTTGACGGTCGTCCTAGGAGAAGTCACACTGCAGGATTGCGCCTCAAATCTTCTGACACTGCCAGAATTTTGTCCGAGGTCAAATTTGATCGCAACGCTCATTAATCGGTTGTCGGTGCACATGTCAAACTAAGGATCAAAGACTTCAGATTTTATAGGATCAGAGAAATATTTTAGGATTTCAAAATTTGTCTCAGACGGCCAAATCGTGGCCAAAATCACACAGTGTGTCTTGAGTTCAGCTCATGTTGCGTTTATAATTTTGTTCAGTGTGTGTGTGTGTATGTATATATATATATATATATATATATATATATATATATATATATATATATATATATATATATATATATATATATATATATATATATATATATATATATATATAAAATATTTAAAAAATAAATGTCTGATGTATTTGGAATAAATCATTAATTATAGAAAACATTGCATTATTAAATATTCAAAAAGTGAATTATTAAATCTTAATTCTTAGTTATTATTAGTTAGTAAATCTTAAATATTTATAATGATATTATATCTGTATAAATCTTTTTTAAAATATGTTCTCATATAAAACAATGACATTCGATTATCAAATATTTAAATATAAATGTAGTTTTTTTTAATATTTGAGAATTCAATATATTTTTATTTACAATTTTTAGAAGTATTTTTTTACATTTAAGTCGTGTTTCAGAATTGTATTGAATTATATATATATATATATATATATATATATATATATATATATATATATATATATATATAATATACTATAATTCTATACAATTCTGACATCTTATTAATTATATATATATATATATTATAGTAATTATATATTTGTTATTCTTTACTATATATTATTATTCATTATTTTATTTATTTAAGCGTTTGTGTCTTTTTTTCGTCATAAGCATGTGAACACAGTTTCTAGAGTGCTCTCACTCTCGGGTCATTTTAAATGCAAAACTAGATTTGTTTATTTTCCGTCTGTATTTGTTCTGCTGGCATCTGTTTGTTTTTATCGCTCTGTTTCTTTGCCAGTAAAACTATCCTCCATTCCTCTTTTTTTTTTGGCATCTTCTGCGGTTGTCACCTCCACCTCATCTGCGTCAGCTGTGTGTGATGTTAAACGTCTGTCATTAGCAAGTGTTTGCTGACTCCTCTCCCACCAGCTGACAGACAGCATTAGCCGATCCGATGTGTTTGCCTTCCCAGACTTCATTGACATTTTCACACTCCTGAAGAGGATGGAAAGTGCTTCAGAGACATTACCACACTGCTGCCTCCGCAATGTTCTCCAAACAGAAAACAATTTAAAGGAGATTTGGTGCTAAAAATGGTCTGTCACACCTTCTGAAATGGGCCAGCGGGATATTAAAGCTGACCGGGGATCAGCGTGACCACAGGAGAGGTAATAGGATCCATCCCTGGACCAAAACACCTCACAGTGATCCCAATCCATTACCAGCCAATGAGATGCATCCGAAAGCATCCCGATGATAGATTGATACTCTATACACCAACTTTCCTTTCCTTTCTCCATCTCTGTTTTCTATCTCCCACTACTTTCGCTCTTCTCTATTAGCATTCTTGTTACCAAAACACTTATTTACTTATGTAATAAGAGAGTTTTTGACTTTGATAGAGTCGAAAACGTAACACCAAAATATTTTCAGCATAATCATCAGCATTTATATCAGGCTGTCAATGGCTGTAGACAATAATTTTAGTGCATCCCTCAGTTTGTTTACTTATTATTACTTGTCTTATGAACAGGACAGGCATTTATAAGCAATCAAGAAGAGCATGAATAAAGATCAGCAGCTCGTGAATATTAATGTGTACGTTTTCGCTGCTAGAGGTCGCGTTTTTAAAACAAATAACAAAGGCGAAGCTTAATGACACTATGAAAGAGAGTGGAACGATGAGAATTAGTTTTTGTTGTTTTTACATTTACTCACACTATTTTATGTCATTTGTTAATGCTGCACAGTTTTACCTGTTTAGAACAACCATAACTAAAGTAAATTTAGTTTACACATTATTTGCAAGTAATGGCTAAATATTTTTGTGCAACACATACTGTATTTAATTTCAGTGCCATAGACTTGGTCACCAGACTTGATCAAAAGCAAGCACTGAAGTACAAACATAGTACAATATAACTGTGTGTAATTTCATCAGCATAACCCACAAAGAATTATGTACAATAAATATTTGAAAAAACACGCAAAAGCGGAGTCTCTGTCAAGTCCAAGTTTGCTGTGAAGCTCTCTCAATCTCAAAAACGCCACACTCATATTGATCCTTGTTTTATTTCTCCGTTTGTCACAAACCCTGCTTGTCTCAAGGCATTAGTACAATTCGGCCGTCCTCGTCCGTCATAGACTCTAAAAAAATGTACCCATAGGATTCTGAAGAGTAGTTTTGAAGCATAAAGTCTGCGATTGCCATCTTGGCAGACAAACGGCAATCCACCTGTCACTCAAAGTGGCCATTCCCTTAATTATGCAGAACTTTAAGGCTTTATATAATGTAAACGAATGAGTTATATAAAAAATTCACCCCCCTCACAGTTGTCATGAAGAACAAAATTAGCCGGATCGACCAAAACCACAATTTGTACCAGACTGTAAACATGTTTTTTGGGCATTTTAACATGAGGCTCAATGAGATTCTGCTCCTTCTGGAGTCTGTCTCTAGTGGCCAGTCGATGAATTGCAGTTTGAGTCACTTCCGTATTGGCTTCAAGAGAAACTGGGGGAGGTTGCCACTTGGCGTCTGTACAACAGCGCATGCGTGAGTGAATTGTACGCTTGAAAACAAAAATCCACTTGATAGTACGCAAGCGCCGAACGCGTCTTTCTGCGCTCATGCTCAAAGAACTACTTTGAAAGGCTTGTGCGCGCATTTGTGGAAAGCGAAATATACCCGGGGCTTTTCTGTACTCTCCAATGGATAATCGTGATCCATGATGACTGGACAACACAACAGACACGATAGTGCTTCCGCATTTGTCCACGTGTGTCGCCATGGTTTCTACAAGCAGAAATCACAGATATTACGTCATTTATAGGCGACAATGATGAACCATAGGGACGAGTCATAACTTAAAATAGGAATTTCTCAAATTTACAAATCCTTGGGAACTTTTGGGATAATGTAAGTACAAAACTGCATGAAATTTATCACACTGTGCAAGTGATATATTATATTAGGATATATTACAAAAATCTTACATATTGTGCCTTTAAGTGAAATGCATTACCATTGTGCAACATGATTTGTTGAAAGGCAAGTTTCAGCAAAGGAGGATTCTATCTATTACCACTTGCACGTAGTTTAACAAAGTCTCCTGCCTGGTCATATAAACATAATTTTACACATAGTTTGCTATATTTTTCTTTGCACAACAGCCAGATTAATAATACAGTTGGACCAACAGAAACTGTTGCAAAAGTTAAAAAGCCGTCGGGCATGTTTATTGGACGTGCATTTACCTAGAAGGCCTAGAAGTAATGATAATGGGATGACTTCAAGACCAAACCAAATATGTGACCCTGGACCACAAAACCAGTCATAAGGGTACATTTTCTGACATTGAGATGTATACGTCATTTGAAAACTGAATAAATAAGCTTTCCATTGATGTATGGTTTGTTAGGATAGGTACTGAGATACAACTATTTGAAAATCTGGAATCTGAGGGTGCAAAAAGTCTAAATATTGAGAAAATCGCCTTTTAAAGTTGTCCAAATTAAGTCCTTAGCAATGCATATTACTACTAATAATAATTTTTTTATATATATTTACGGTAGGAAATGTACAAAATATCTTCATGGAACATGATCTTTACTTAATATCCTAATGTTTTTTGGCATAAAAGAAAAATTTATAATTTTGACCCATACAATGTATTGTTGGCTATTGCTACAAATATACCCGTGCGACTTATGACTATATGGTTTTGTGGTCCAGGGTGACATACGTGACTCCATTCGACCACAACTTTAGACCAATAGGCTTTGATTGCATAAGTGAAATCCCCTGTCTGATTTTTGTGCAGTTTTTTTGAGCGTCCCTCAGTCGTCCTGTCACAGTCACTTTTAAGATTGAGTCCAGTTACAAGTATTCCTTTTAAAAAGCTATTTTTGAATACTAACAGATGGACAAAAGGATGTGTAAAATCCACATATACCTATTAAAATCTAGTCTGTGGTTTGCCTGAATGACTAAAAGGAGTTTTGCACATTCCTAAAAGCTTTTGTGAGTCACAGTGCTTTAATTTTCTGTAATTGTGCCCTCAGGACTGGCTATACCGCCCCCGGATGAGTGTGACGACTCTTTCTAGGTGTTTCAGAAATCTTCTGCTCTGGCTGTGGATTCTTCTGTGGCCTATTGTTGTTGTTTTGTGGTGTTACAGGCATGACAGTGCTGATCCAGCAGGAACGCTGTGCTGTCACGTATCGGCCTGTCGACTGTGACACACTGCTGCTGAAATGCTCGTGTGTTCTCGCAAGCGGACGTCGAATGCTCTTGAGTGTTTCACATTAATCTCCCTGTGGATTTGCTGGAAAACACCCGAACGCTGAGGGTTTAAAACATCAGCTGTCGTCTTTGTTTCACAGGCCGCTTGACTCATCTGAATTCACTGCAGGAGACGCTTAAACAGTCATTCACGGGATTGTAAATCAAGGTGGTTTCAAAAAAAGTTGGCAGCTGGGGCAGGAAACATAGTTAAACGTTAAACAAGACTGCTGACCCGGGTGTCGAAAGCACCTTTGGATTAATCAGTGAGAAAATGTGCATCTGTGAAATATTGTTCCTTAGTTAGTCACATCATGCACCTTGAATTACAAAATACTTCACTGAGTGTATTTAGTTAAAGCTGCAGTCCGTAACTTTTTTTTGGTTACAAATGATCCAAAATCAATTTTTGAGCAAGTACATAACCAGCCAGTGTCCTTACCTTAGCCCGATTGACACGGTAAGCTTGTAATAATGTGTTATAATTTGAGAGGTACTGGTAACTTTCATTGGGAAATTCGAGCATGCCGCCGTTCGTCTTTGTGTCATTACGTGACACGTCTGTATACATAAAGAAGGAGTCCGGCTAGTAGTAGTACCGCATGTGAGGATGCTGCAGGTGGCGGATCATTTTTTGCCTTTTCTCATAACAGCAGGAATAATTAAACATATCATTTTGTAGGTGGATTGTAATCCAGAAAGGGCCAAACGGCAATCATAAGTGACAACTGGAGATTCACCCGGAGTCAAAAGCAACGCTAATGCACACTAAATACAAGCAATACGGATGTTGTTAACATTAACAATTTGAGAACAAAGTATAATAATAATGATAATTTGCACAGTTTTATGTGATATAACGATCGTTAGATTCAGTCACCATTGGTAGCGTGATTTATTGTAATGCTTTTTTTTTCTCAGTTGGTCAGAATATGCGGTTTTGGGGAGTTATCAGTGTATCGGTATATATGTAAATGTGCTCATTGTGTGTGTGTGTGTGTGTGTGTGTCATTCATTATGTCCACTATGTGAGTGACTTTGAATGAATCAAAGCTTGAGGATGCTCAGAAGAAACCGTGCTGATGCAAGGGTTGATCGGATCGATGTGCTGGAAGATCATTTGCACCATGTTTGGGCCTTGAATGTTCATTTTATAAGTTGCCTAATTTGATCATATGTTCAGCTCTGTTTGACCATATGTAAATTCATTCTGCCGAATTATGTTGATTTGTCTCTCTCATTTAGTGCTGAAAAATAGATTAAACAGACTCCATGTGGTGCTGGTGATGAGCAATTGCATTGATTCATTTGTCCAGACAGAATCAAGTGTCATTACCATAATTTTGCATCAGACCAGCACCACAGGAGAGCTAAATATGTCATATTGAGAACGTCGGCATTACGTCAGCATTTTGTTTATTTTGTTCTGCAATCTGAGACCATCAGCTGTAATGCACCCGGTGCAATGCGACGGCAGGCGCTATGCAAGTGTTTTTTGCTAGTTTCAGCCCGAGTTCTCATTTTCCAATTTTCTCAAGTCCAGCGTCAGGTTGTTTAAATAGCAAATGCACTCGCGGCCATATGTTCGCCCATGGGCGTGCTGGTCTGAAAGAGAGGTGTGTCCAGTGCATTGTTGGCGTGTTGCTATTTTGAGGAACTGAAAACGACTGTGCCATTGACCAACAAAAACCTGGTCATTAGCACAATAGCGCAAGTCAATAGCGCAGTAGTTTTTGTGTTATTAAAAGGTGCCCTAGAATGATTTGAAACAACATTTTAAATTGTTCTCTGGTATCTACATAGAGGGTATATGGCTTATTTAAGGTCAATAATTGTCCAGCTACGGTTTTACAGGTCCATTTACAACTCTAGAAATCTTCCCCAGGATGAAATGGTCTATTTTTGCCTTATTTGGAAGGGTCATGAATATTAATGCGGAGTTCTGCTCCGATTGGCTGTTTCACTGCGGCTCAATGATAGCAGGCACAACTTTACTGACTGTCTTGACGATGGAGAGATTAGGCATTCAACCTTTATATATCAATCAGTATATAATCATACTTCAGTTGTCAAAAATATAAATAAATAAATATCAAATTACTATCGTTTCAACTTAAATGGTGGAGGTGGTGACGTTAGCTAGAAGGATCGAGTGAGCTATGTGTAAGCAACTAAACTAACATAGTATGTTACGTATCTATGGTTGCATTTACTAATTTATGACAACACTGGCATGAAGTAATATTAACCTTTGTCATTAGATATACTATTTAGTTATGTAAGCTACTTGGATTATCCTATTCTTACCGTATAGCATCTTGTGTTGGATCTAGGCAACAACAGGGATATTATCGTTAATGTTGTCTCTCTAAGAAACTTTCGATGTAATCAGAAATGGTTTAGACAGTCAAGAAGTGGATAAAATCACTTACTGGTTGCAGGTATATGGTTGGAATTGCCCCTTTCTTCAGTGTCTGAGCAAAGCCTGCTTGATATTGTCCCAGGTTTGAAAAACTGTCCGTGGTGAAATGGGCTGAGCAAACTAACAACTTTGAATTAAATTGTTGCGGTATCCGATTATAAATAAACATCAACCATGCCTGTTGACATGTTTTATTTGTGGGAAGAGTATGAAACGTCTTCACATCCCCTGCACAGCCTGGAACATAACATTTGTTTCCATGATCTGCCATGTTCGCTATCCTCGCGTCAGGCTTACTGCTGCAGAACTCCAGTTGATACGGCGGCTGCGCAGTTCCGCCTGACAGTGAACATGTGCTTGCATATGTGGATCATCAGGGATTCCAGCCATCCGGGCCATGATCTGCTTTCACTGCTGCCGTCTGGTAGACGGTATCGGAGTATTAGGGCCCGGACCAGTAGACTACGCGACAGTTTTTTTGCACAGGCGATTAGACTTCTGAACTGTAGCAACACTTTGTAGCACAACTCACTCATTCATGCACTGCACTTTAATAAATGTGGTTATTGTTATTATGTATATTGTTAATCTATGTACTGCCATGTAAAAGAGACTTGCACCTAAGCATTTCACTGCCAGTACACTTGTGTACATGATATGTGACAATAAAAGAGAAATTGAAATTGAAATTGAGAAATTGAATTGCAAATGTTGGGGGCGTACATATTAATGATCCCATCGATTGCATCACTGCTGGTGTTATGTTGAGATTCGCCTATTTTTCCGTGGTGTTTTTCACAAACGAGATTTACATATGAAGGAGGAGGCAGTGGTGTTTGAGACTCACTGTATGTGATTTACATGTACTGAACTCCTGTTATTTAACTATGGCAAGGTTAATTCAATTTTTCATTCTAGGGCACCTTTAAAGGGTGTGTTAGTAATATGCGCCTATAGGCAGGTGCACAACGCGCATACACTCTGCACACACACAGGGACGCACAGCAGCACACTTTTAAAGGGAATGGGAGATGAGACTCTGATTTTTTTATGGCATGTTATGTCCAAAACACACCCATGATTCATTTAGGACGCATTTACACTGCAAGTCTTGATGCACAATTCCGATTAGATGACTATATCCGATTTTTTTTGACGACCCGCTTACATCATCTTTTAAAAACAACTCGTATCCGATATTTGCATTTACACTGTACACTGGCGAAACAGTCCAAGACGTTCTGACCCGGAAAAGGAAGTAAAACGCTGCGATATGCAATGCACGCAATGAATGCAGACGAAATGATTATTCAATGTTTTGCTTTCATCTTTAAAGGTCAGCAAAACATTGCTCTCGTCTTCCATCGCGCCATTAGTGTCATGTGATCACAGTTTGTGTCCACCTGAGTTGACGTCATTCGCCTCCTCCCCTTTTTCAATGACGTACGACCCACATTTACTGGGGAATATCCGATTTGACTGCTTACAGACGCAAATGCACGTAGCCGAATCATATCTAATTTATTACCACATATGAGTGAGGCCTGAATCCGATCCAAGGATATTGGAATTCATGCAATTATTATTTTTTTTTTTCCTGTTTACACGTTCACATGTCATATCCGATCTGTGCCACATGAGAGGGAAAATCGTAATTGGGTCACTTGAACCATGCAGTGTAAATGAGGCCTAAGAGACTAGATACAACCCTTTTAGACCATGTGTCTGGCGTGCTGGCCACGTTTCCCGTCGTTAAACTGGCAAAAGTGGATTCGGACATGGCCTAAGTGCACCGGCTCCATTGCGCTTCAGACCATGTGCTCAGATCGTTAAAATAGGGCCCTATCATTCAAAAATTTGTGGTTGAAAGATGTCTTCAGTGTCACATGATCCTTCAGAAATCATTTTAATATGCTGATTTTCTGCTCAAGAAACATTTTTTAGTTATTATCAGTGATGAAAACAGTTGTGCTGCTGATTAATAATAGTGTAAACATGATACATTTTTCATCAGGATACAAATAAGAACAATTCAAAAGAGCATTCATTTACTTTTTAACATTTGTAATGCATCCTTGGTAAATGAGAGTATTAATTTCCTTAAAAACAAAATAAAGCAATGTGAATTCTAATGTGAATGGTAATGTATGAGTCACAGAAAGGTTGTATGTTTTGCTCCGCTATGTACATTTTTAGGTGCACTTTGCAATTTTTAATAAAAGTCTGACCCCTAAATTAATGTACTGTGCCTTTAAAAAAAATCTGTTTAAAATGATGGACGCTCACATGAGACGAAGACTTCAGTAATAAAAAATGCTTCACTCACATGGTAATGAGCCATCATCACATGACCAGCTGAATAATACTGGCAGTATCTTGCAAACCGTCCTATTATCAGACACTTTTGCTCACTGAATAAATGAAGCATTGCATTTTTCGTGCATTTCTACAGTGGCATTGATACGCTTTTGCTTTATGGATGTGGCTAGTTATATTTACAGTGAGGAAAATAAGTATTTGAACACCCTGCTGTTTTGCAAGTTCTCCCACTTGGAAATCATGGAGGGGTCTGAATGTCCACTCTCAAATCCACTGTGAGAGACATAATCTAAAAAAATATCCAGAAATCACAATATATGATTTTTTTTAACTATTTATTTGTATGATACAGCTGCAAATAAGTATTTGAACACCTGTCTATCAGCTAGAATTCTGACCCTCAAAGACCTGTTAGTCTGCCTTTAAAATGTCCACCTCCACTCCATTTATTATCCTAAATTAGATGCACCTGTTTGAGGTCGTTAGCTGCATAAAGACACCTGTCCACCCCATACAATCAGTAAGAATCCAACTACTAACATGGCCAAGACCAAAGAGCTGTCCAAAGACACTACAGACAAAATTGTACACCTCCTCAAGGCTGGAAAGGGCTACGGGGAAACTGCCAAGCAGCTTGGTGAAAAAAGGTCCACTGTTGGAGCAATCATTAGAAAATGGAAGAAGCTAAACATGACTGTCAATCTCCCTCGGACTGGAGCTCCATGCAAGATCTCACCTCGTGGGGTCTCAATGATCCTAAGAAAGGTGAGAAATCAGCCCAGAACTACACGGGAGGAGCTGGTCAATGACCTGAAAAGAGCTGGGACCACCGTTTCCAAGGTTACTGTTGGTAATACACTAAGACGTCATGGTTTGAAATCATGCATGGCACGGAAGGTTCCCCTGCTTAAACCAGCACATGTCAAGGCCCATCTTAAGTTTGCCAATGACCATTTGGATGATCCAGAGGAGTCATGGGAGAAAGTCATGTGGTCAGATGAGACCAAAATAGAACTTGTTGGTCATAATTCCACTAAACGTGTTTGGAGGAAGAAGAATGATGAGTACCATCCCAAGAACACCATCCCTACTGTAAAGCATGGGGGTGGTAGCATCATGCTTTGGGTTTTTTTTTCTGCACATGGGACAGGGCGACTGCACTGTATTAAGGAGAGGATGACCGGGGTCATGTATTGCGAGATTTTGGGGAACAACCTCCTTCCCTCAGTTAGAGCATTGAAGATGGGTCGGGGCTGGGTCTTCCAACATGACAATGACCCGAAGCACACAGCCAGGATAACCAAGGAGTGGCTCTGTAAGAAGCATATCAAGGTTCTGGCGTGGCCTAGCCAGTCTCCAGACCTAAACCCAATAGAGAATCTTTGGAGGAGCTCAAACTCCGTGTTTCTCAGCGACAGGCCAGAAACCTGACTGATCTAGAGAAGATCTGTGTGGAGGATTGGGCCAGAATCCCTCCTGCAGTGCAAACCTGCTGAAAAACTACAGGAAACGTTTGACCTCTGTAATTGCAAACAAAGGCTACTGTACCAAATATTAACATTGATTTTCTCAGGTGTTCAAATACTTATTTGCAGCTGTATCATACAAATAAATAGTTAAAAAATCATATATTGTGATTTCTGGATTTTTTTTTTAGATTATGTTTCTCACAGTGGACATGCACCTACGATGACAATTTCAGACCCCGCCATGATTTCTAAGTGGGAGAACTTGCAAAATAGCAGTTCAAATACTTATTTTCCTCACTGTATATATAGATTGTCTAATAGAAATATCCATAAATAGACAATTTGTTAAGGAGTAACTTCCCGTCACTCTTAAGATAACCTAAAGGAAACTGTCGTTGTTTGGTTAAACGGCTCAGATGATCACTACAGTATCTGGGAACGTTTGAGGCCTTCAGCAGGAAACTGTTGCATGTGACAGTTTTATCACAATGAATTTTGGGAGGGCGACAGGAAACAGAATAGGCAAACATGGGCAGTAACATCAACACAGATGCTGGAAGCTTCTTGCAGGAGGAAGCGGAGCAGACATTGAGTTGTTTAAGGATTATCGAACAGATGCTTTCCCGGCTGTGCAATGAAAACATGCCGTTATCCATGACAGAAACACGTTTTGATTCGAGTGGCTTGAGTTTGATCTCATTGGCTGAGCTGGAGAATGGGAAACTACTCTACAACTAGTACTGGTAGTGCAGTATGTGCATTATATGTTATAGCTTTCACATCTTCTGTTTACATTAAATAGCCAGATGACCTACTGCACTTGCTAAGGATAGACATTGGGGCATATATACATTACACACACGCACACGCACACAAACACGCACACACACATATATATCATACAATCAGTGTTTATTTTAGTGTTATTTGCATATACTAATATAATATTTATTAATATTTTGAATTGGCTTTTGGTTTTGTATTTTCAGTTTTCATTTGAATTTTAGTTTAAAGTTTACTAATTTTTAGTCGGTTTTTTTTGTTTTTTTTAGTCGATTTATTTTTTACCAAAAACTATTTTTACTAGCTTTAGTTTTGGTTAACAGTAACAACACTGCCCACAATTCAGTGCACCATTGAGTGAAAAAGGCTTTTGGATTGATTCTGTGTTTTATTTGTTTAGTATTTAATCCCAGTAATGCTGAAAACAGCTTTGATACCGTCACAAGTGGTCAAACATCACACATCCTTGAGCTTTTCAATCCTCTCTATCTGTTATTAAATTATATTTGTACAGAGCTAACAATTTTTAACAGATTAGGTACACTGGTTTATCATAAATTCAGACAGACTGACATGATTAGACTAGTTAGTTGTATGCCAAATATGTTCTCTTTGATTATGCAAGCAAATGAACAGCAATCCTCAGGATTTGAGGTGTCGTTCATGTTCATGATGAGGGAGGGCATTGGCATGAGAAGGTTGTGGACATTTCTGAAGGTTTAATTTGATTACAGCCATCCAGCACAGCTTTAAAACCTTTCTTAATAAAACAATAACCTACTACATGATCTCAAATTCTCACAAGTGTATTTTTAATTGTGCTGTGATTGACAGATGTGTCGACCAATTAGAATCCCAGAGCTTTGTATTGTCATGGCTTTGATCTCTATAATCTTTGCTATTCCACATTGTCCGGACTGTTTTATGTTTGTGTGTCTTCTTAGTCTCTGTTCAGTTTAATTTTGTTGCCAGTGTCTTATGTGTCATTATGTGTTTGTCATTTTTTAACTAATGATGCTTTTCTTTTTTCCCTGTTTGTCTTTTTTTGTACTTTTTTCCCCATGCCGTCTGTCTGTCTGCTGCCAACGTGTCCCAACGCACAAAATCTCACCAACACCAAAACCAACACTGCCTGGCGGGCCCTTGATGTGTGTGTCTGTCTGTGATGTCTATCTGTGTGTGTGTGTGTGTCTGTGTGTGTGTGTGTGTGTCTGTGTGTGTCTGTCTGTGATGTCTGTGTGTGTGTGTGTTCAGCATCATGCAGAGAGCAGAGAGAACCCTGTCACCCCAGGTAAGAAGCTGACATTCACCTGTGTGTGTGTGTGTGTGTGTGTGTGTGTGTGTGTGTGTGTGTGTGTGTGTGTGTGTGTGTGTGTGTGTGTGTGTGTGTGTGTGTGTGTGTGTGTGTGTGTGTGTGTGTGTGTGTGTGTGTGTGTGTGAGAGAGTGTTATTTGTGCCCCTTCAAATCACAGTCTGCAAAGGCACTATGTTCAGAATTGGGATACCTAACATTATATGTTTTATATGGCATCACACACTGTATTAATAGTATGTGGTACAAAAAAAACCTTTTTACAGTCGCACAAATTCCCAACAATAAATATTTAATTCAGAGAGTGGTGTCCAGTTATCTTCTTGGAAATAAATTGTCATTTTTATTAAATAAAAGGGTAGCATGATTGGAAATAAAATATAATGAAGAAAATTCAGCTTTGCATAAAATAAATAAATTATAATTTTAAAGTATATTAAAATAGAAAAACATGATTTTAAATTGTAATAATATTTCACAATATTGGTGTTTTTTCTGTATTTTTGATTAAATAAATGCAGGCTTGATGAGCATAAGAGACTTAAAAACATAAAAAATAGTAATGTGTCCAAACTTTTGACCAGTGCAAATGCAATTTAATATGTATAAATGGTATTTATTTATTTAAAATAGTTTGATATTATGCCATCCCAGGTGAAAAAGGTGTGCTATTAAATGTATTAAAAATTATAGTATATATTATATTTGTTTATTAAAATTATAGCATTATAGTATATTTGTATTGAACTAAAAACATACTCAAGTACTTTTTTAATGCATTTAATAGGACTTATTTTTCACCTGGGATGTCAAACGTGTGTGTGTGTGTGTGTGTGTGTGTGTGTGTGTGTGTGTGTGTGTGTGTGTGTGTGTGTGTGTGTGTGTGTGTGTGTGTGTGTGTGTGTGTGTGTGTGTGTTGAGAATATCACAGTATCTGCTCTCATATATGGAGACTGCGGTTGTGCAGTCTAGTTTTCAGTCTAGAATATTATCTTTCTGTATATTAAAAGCACTTGTGATGTAATTTCCTTTTTCAGTTTCCTGCAGAACGAGCACCGATGATTTTGTCAGGGCTCAAAACATTCAGAATGCTAATGCACTGATTGATATAAACACGTTCAGATGTATATTAGATCTATTTTCCTACATTTTGTATTTGTGTGTTATGCAAATCAACAGATATCCAAAGAGACCTTTTGGATGTGTCAAAGAACATTAGAAATGCAGATTTGAGATGTAGAAAGAGCTGAGAATGATGACTCACTATCTGAGATTTGGCCAATTGGCTCATTAGTAATTAGTTTTGCAGTCTCAGGGAAGATGGTAAAATATTCCGATTTAATCTCAAACAAGCATCTCTAATAAATGATTAGCATAAATATGACTCCGCTTTGTCAGTTCAGCTTCTCCTTTTTTGCATTTTTAATCACATTAGGCGGCCGTTCTGTGTGTGTGTGTGTGTGTGTGTGTGTGTGTGTGTGTGTGTGTGTGTGTGTGTGTGTGTTATACACATATTCACTAGATGCTTGTGTCATTTCCCCCAACAGCTTTTACACTGCGTCATTGGATCATTCTTATGCAGATTTTGATGTGCATTTAATTTCCTCAGATGAAGACGTGCACAAACACAGCCATTACTGATTTACGGCAATCTTGTTGCAGTGAGAAAATCAATAATAGAGTTTCAACACAATACCATGTAATGATTTTACCTGTTTTCATTCTGTGCATTGGCCACTAGAGGGAGCGCTGTACAAAAATATGTGCATCTCTGAGTCTCAGAATCTCAAATTGATCAGTGCATGAAAAACCATGGCCTGTAGAGTCTTTCCTTAAAGCCAGATTTGACCAGATCAGTCCTAAAAATGTGTGTGTTGGGAAATTCAGCGATCAGGTGTTTTATAAATGCATCTTCTGTCCCTGTTGTATTTTCACAGCTGCCTTAATGCCCGGTGATGATGCGGCGCTTCTGACCCCGGGAAGGATGAGTCAGCGTGGGAAGGAGGCGGGGCTGCACACGCCCAGTAAAGACCTGCTCACAAGCCCCTCCCTCAGCCCATGCGTCAGCTACAGCCACGGTAAGAGAACATACACCACACTCGGATTTTTCCAAGAAGTCTCAATGGGCGGAAGGCTCTGCGGTGTGTTTGGTCGAAACGCTTTAAAGGCCGAATCTGCATGAACGTGGAAATCTGATCCCAGACCAGTTCGGTTTACAGGTTACAGTTCCCCTGCTGCTTTGAGAAGTAGAAAATCAAATCACACAAGTGCACAGGTGGTGCAGTCTTCACAGCATGACAGTATGGATAACAAGTATAGGATATATATATACACATGTACAGTAGAAAACAATATTCAATACAACATTATAATATACACTGAGCAAGAGGACATCGTTAAATCAATAGTCTCGAGTACACAGATGTTATTACATGGTTGTGAAAAGGACAATAAATCATAAGTCAATGTCTAATGTTGGTTTTCACCACTAGAGGCTGCTGAAGTGTCATGAAACCAGACCAGAACACACAGTGTGTCCAAGTATACTATATGTGCAGTCTTTCATTGTTTAGTTTCTAGTCAACACAATTCTTAAAGTCATGGACAATCAAGGAATGGTAAAATTGCAGTTTGGAAATGTACAGTCGTTTACACCTCGCTCTCTCCCCATCATATCTTGTTTTGGTGCGTAAATCTGTTTAAAGGGAGCATAACACACACAGTTTCTGCCAATCTCATTTTAATCTTGCATCCGTCATAACTTTCTTTAGTTTTATCAGATTCATAAAAGACACATACGCTGTGCCGATTAGGGCTGTCAAAATGTCTGAAAAGCTAAATTCGAAATTCTTTCATAAATATTAGCAAAATTCGAATTATAATTGGATTCTAAAGGCAATATTTAAATGTTAGAGGGAAAATGTACTGTATTGTCTCCTATGGGTGCAAGCGAAGGAATGCAAACCAAATCAAGCATCGCATATTTTATTGAAATGGAATGACATTCACTTTTTACAGTGCATTAACTTTTTTTAAACAATTGTTATTAAATAAAACATTTAATTAATGAGCATGTAAGGAAAATTAGGTAACAAAAGTGCATAAAACTGCAAGTGCATCAGTAACCTGAGAAAACAAGCTTCAACAGGCAACGTATTCAGAAACAATCCATTTCCACTCACTAAACATCTATATATTGTTGGTGAAAAACTCCAAACAGTCAACTTGACCTGCAGCGAGTGCTGAGCGTTTTTTGCTGAGGTATGTTCAAGAACGTTTTTGCCAGCTGCGCAATATGTGGATACATATACCGCATGATTTTTGCCACCCACTGAGAGGATTTTCGTCAGCAGGTAGCGTATCTTCTCTTTCATTTATATCCATCTCCAAAGCCCTGATTGCCTTCTTCTGCACTGCTCTCTGTCTGACTGAATACACCGTTGAACAGGTTGCCCATTTTTTACAGCCGCACCGCGCTGTACTGGATAAATAAACCGCGTCAGTTACGTCATCATTATGTCTCGCGTGCCTCTACCAAAAATTTGAATGCATTCGAATGTGCATTTCATTTGTAAATTCGACAAATATTCGTAATTCAAATTTTTTTTTTGACAGCCCTAGTACTGATTCTTTCTGAAAACAGCCGAACTTGTGGAGGCGTGCAATGGGCAGAACTAAAGAACAAAAAAATAAACAATTATCCCTGGATAACTTTAGATTCACTATACGTTCATGTTGTTTACATTATATGCACTTATGTGCCAATTGCCAACAAAACACAGGCATTTGATGCAGGTTCACTCACCGCCATGACCGGGAACAAACAAACACACTTGCAGAACGCCGTTGCTGCTCCGGGAAAACAAACTGCATCCACTTTCCTTAACGCTGGGATATTTGGGAAGCTGAACAAGGTTATCTTTCCCTCACAACCTGAAACACACTTTTTTGATTTGACATTGTTGATTTTGTGGTCTAAAAACAACATGCCAGCGCTGCCGATGGCTCTTTCATAACCCGAGCAAAGCTTGTTGTTGACGCTCTTGCTCTGGTTGATGTGTGTGTGTGTGTGTGCTCATCTGGGAGAAGTGCCCATACAAGGAATTCCGCCCTTTATGACGTCATCCAGGGCCATACTCGAAAAAAACTTTCTGAAACTTGTTCGAATCCTGAAGGAGAGTATTTGGCACAGAAATACTCCAACTGTTATATGTCCAACTCAAATTTTGGCCATGTTTAGCTTGAGAATCAACTCTTTAACTGTGTAAATAAGTCAGATTGCATGAAATAGAATTAGACCAACCCCACACCCCACCCCCGTTTAGGCACTTTATTTAAAGGTCCCGTTCTTCGTGTTTTTTTGAAGCTTTGATTGTGTTTACAGTGTGCAATATAACATGTGTTCATGTTTCGCGTGTAAAAAACACAGTATTTTTCACACAATTTACTCATCTGTATACCGCTGTTTTCACTGTCCTAAAAACGGCTGATGAGTTCCTTTATTCTATGAAGTCCCTCCTTCAGAAATACGTAACGAGTTCTGATTGTGCCAGCGGTTCCCGTGTTGTGATTTGACCGCAGCTTAGCGAACGTGGCACGGTTCCTGTGTTGTGATTCGACAGCAGCTTAGCGCACGTGGAAAGGTCACGCCTCTTAACGGGAGATGTATGCGCTCAATGATCTCTACAGCGTCCCTGTGAAAGCCAAACAAAGGTGATTTGACTCCGGGATGAAAATAACAGCGTCTCGACGACATGGCGACAAACACACTCAAACGCAACAATTCCTTTTCTCCACGCGACACGTCCTCTTCTCCACATGGGACAGCAACAAGACCACGCCCCCTTTTTTCGCGTTTTCTTGTGGGCGGAGGTTAGTCTGTTCTACTGTTCTATCGACGTCATTTATGAAGGAAGTACCAGGATGTAGTCCAAGCCGGCCGTTCGCTGTAGGCTTTGAAAGGGAACTTCTGTTAAATAAAATATCTCGCTTGGCATTGAACTTTGAGCTTTATAATTTTACAGATATTATTTATGCTCTAACAGCAACATTACACACTAACTAAAGTTTGAACAATGGGATCACGAAGAACGGGACCTTTAATATTTTTTCACATTATTCATAGGAGAATAAAACACATTGTTCCCCTGTGAATAATGTGACAAAATATTAAATAAAGTGCGGATCACAGCTGTATTGTAGAAATGTTCTGTAGTGAATTTTTCTGGCTACACTCGCATTATATCTCTCCTTCATTGACCACATTCAAATCACCAGACTTTGATATATTATGTTAATAGATTAATTCCAGTTATGGAGACCTGGCATACTAAAATAAATCCACCCAAGCAGTCTCTATAATTAAGCTTAAGCCACACAAGGTGTACAATACGGTGAATTTGCCATGATTAAGGGTTTTTAATTATTTTAATAACTGTTGAATATCAATAATTATGTATGTATATGCATGGCTTGACATGAACTTTTTTGCTCACCAGCCACTGTGGCTAGTGGTTTTCCAAAGTTACTTGCCACTCTGCATTTTCACTGGCCACAATTTTGACATCCATACCATGGGGAAAAACAGCCATATAGATATTTCATATTAATATTATCTCATAATTTGTCAGCAGGTTTATTAGGCTGCTGTCACTTTAAGACCTGACCCACGGATCCATTATACTGTTATACATGCGTTTTCTTTCTCAACTGTTTACGTTCATTTAAAACATAAATGCCGGTGTATTTGACTGTTTAAGTGCAATAAGCAGCGGGAAAGAACTCAATTTAGCACTGTGAGGCGGCTTTATGTGTGGGCACTTTGGGTGTGAGCACAAAATCGAAACGAATTAGTCAAATTATGCGCAATACGCACAATCGCACACTGAAATTCAAGAAAGTGCAGCAGGTATCGTGTATCTTTCCTGCGGAAAATGAGTTTTGGAAGCATTTCAGATATTTCAGCATTGAAAAATCTATATTTTTGACTTTTATTATTTCAGATGCCTTTTTTTTAAAAGACTACAATTCACCCTTCGCCGGGAGTTTGATTGACAGGTGATCTGACCAATCATAATCCGCCATTCGCTGAATCTGCCGTTTTTGTTCGACAAAGCAGTCGAGAGGGTTTGTAGATTAACGTTGGTGGCTACAGCGACCTGTCACCACATTAAAAAGCCACAAAATGGTATTTATTGTTTACATTTCTTTAAGAAATGATGAAATTTTAGAGTTGAGTCTTTGTTTCATATTAAAAGTAACCTGCTCTGTCCTGTTTGTAAGTGCGTTGTCAGTATCCTCTTTGCTCTGCGATGTGTTTTTCACTGTGTGGGAACGTGTGTGTGGTGTGAGAGTGCGGCTTGTCGGACATCGCAACAGTAACTAAAGGGGGTGGGTCTTTGCAAACGGTCAATTGAAAAATATATATAAAATTCAACCCGCTAAAGTGACTAGTGGGAGTGACTGCATTACACGCCACTTCTGAAATACACACGCATTTGGCAGGTGTTAATGTCAAGCCCCATATATTAATAATAATTTTGTATATGTATGCATATATTTATTTATCAAATACAGTTTTGAAGTTCATCTAAAGTCTAGTCAATCTAGTAAAGTGATGGCAGACCCTGACAGTCTCACATAGGTCAAAGTTCAAGCTCACTGTGATGTTATGTGGAGTGTCCATGTGATCGCCGTAATCCCTGTGTCATTTACAGCCACCTGTGATACACACACACACACACACACACACACACCAGTCTCACATCTCTACACCGCAGTTATTAATGCTGCCAGAGGATTTGGCTTTTATAATGATGATTTTAATCTGATTAAATGCACCAGGTTCCTGTTTGTAGAGCTCAGCGTGGTCCCTGATTCGAGCACTCACGTTTGGAGCGTCATATGTGTGGCGTGACGGTTGTTTTCCATTGTTCTGGAAGGCTAGACGCTGACACACACCATCACCTCTGCACAAAACCTTTGAGTGCGTTTGGACCCTCTCGCATCATGTCAGGTCTCCATAGCAACAGCAATTGCATCTCGCCATCCTTTTGAAAGCCCATTCAGCCTCTCGTTTATATTCTCGGATGAATCACAGTAGTTTGGGTGTGTTTTGATGCTTACAGATGTATAATAGAAAGTTTCATTGTGAGTTCGTCTCGCAGATGTGGGCCACGTTTCACTCAATTATTCAGTGCCGTTAGCAGCAACCCGACACGAGACGCGCCCAAGCTTTCTCCCGGCGAGAGCGCACCCGGAATAGCATTAGTACACCAACTGAGATGCGCACAAATCCTCTTTACTGGCCTTCTCGCTCTGTTAGAGACGAGAGCAGGTGTGGTTGGCCTGGATTTATTGGATTACAGCCCACAGTAAATGGGGTTAAAATGCACAGCATGCAGCTCAGCCAATCAGAAGTTGCTTTACCTACATGTTCGGTGACTGTGGCCAATCAGACGCAGGGTAATTTACATATGGGAGGTCGGCTGTGAGCATGCTTCTCACATGTCGTCTAGTGTCTGGGAATATTATGGCAATTCTGTGGACCAATGAATGTTTGATCATGAATGGAGAGGGTTTGACGTGAAGCGTTTTTGTATGAATAGCTTGTATATTAATCTTCCTGCACACAAGGCAAGTACTTAACTAGTGCTAGTACTCTAATGCTTAGTTAGTGCGTGTTTAGTATAATTATGTCATGTCGTTTGTATAGTTGTATCCTCCTTTGCTGGCAATGGTACCTGGTGAGAACAGAATTCAAGCTTTAGTGTACATTAGTGAATCATTAAAATGTAATTGAAAGTGATTTTGTGGTGGAGTATTTCAACAGATGAGATTGGTTTCTTGAGGATACTAGTTGTCTGTCTGGCCGGTCTGACTCATAACGCTTATTTGTTAGGCTGGTAATCCAGGCTCATGGCCAGGTTGCATAAGGCTTCTAGTGGCTTTCAAAGCAGAAGACTTTAGTACCATTAGTGGATTGACCAGGTCTCAAGCCCATAGTGTCGGAAAGCATCGTATTTGTTGCTTTTGCTTATTTTATCACTCTTACATTTGCGCTTCTTTGTCTTGGTTTAACCAGCGTCATGAGGTGCATCCTGGGATGCTTTTTAAACAATATTAAGTTCAAATGTATGCTGGGCAATTTATATTAGTCTTCACTATTTTTTAGGCATGCACAATACATCTGTTCCGCTGATTTTACAAAGCATTTTTTAGTTTATCAGTATCGGTCAATATTGCATATATCAGCGTATATTAGATAATTGTGCTTGCTCTTTTTCCCTATTTATTTAGATTACCTTTGCTGTCATCTAAGGATCATCAACCCTCTACGCACACCGTGGCCCAATTGCCATTGGCTAGTACATTTTTTTGTTTACTCGCTATGAACTATTTGGCTATTGAACTATTCGTTATTTTGACAGGAAAATACAATGTAGCGTGTCGATTCTGCATGGTATGTAAGACTATCGCTCTCTCTCTCTTTGCGTGTGTGTGAGAAACACAGCGCTCTAAGCAAAGCGACGGCGAGTCGTGCGTCTTCACACTAGAGATTACAGTACGTCAAATACAAGTACGCTGCAAAATCATTGAGCTGAATTGAAATAGTGCAGATCCCTTGGCGGAGAGTGAAACTCTCAGGGCCCTATTTTAACGTTCTGAGTGCATGGCGCAGGTGCACTTTGGGCCTGTTCGAATCCACTTTTGCTCGTTTAACGACGGAAAAAAACGGTCGGTGCGCCAGGCGCATGGTCCAAAAGGGTTGTCCCTAGTCTCTTAATGAGTCATGGGTGTGTTTTGGGCATAACATGCAATAAACCAATCAGAGTCTCATCTCCCATTCCCTTTAAAAGCCATTTCCACTATGGCAGATTCGCTATTTACGTGGCTGAATTTGCAAGTGGAAAGTATGAACGCTTCGCTTCTTTTTAATATTTGGCATGTTTGTGTGCTGCTGCGCATCCCTGTGTGTGTAATAAGCAGAGTGTACGTGCGTTGTGCACCCGCCTATAGGCGCACATTACTAACACACTCTTTAAATATCACAAAAAATACTGTACTATTGACTTTAGACCAGGTTTTTGTTGGTCAATGGCGTAGTCGTTTTCAGTTCCTCAAAATAGCAACACGCCAACAATGCGCCTGAACACACCTGGTTTTCAGACCAGCATGCCCATGGGCAAACAGATGGGCGCGAGTGCATTTGCTATTTAAACAACCTGGCGCTGGATGGGAAAATGAGAACTGCGTTCGACTGAAATAGCAAAAAACACTTGCGTCAGTGTTCAGCGAGTGAAAATATATCTTTGCTAAACTTATACTTAGCCTCTAACACACACACTGGTGAGTAAAATAAGCCAACGGCTAATGATAGACATTATCTAGTCGCCCAGAGTGAAGATTTACTTGCATATGCGAGTGATTTACTCGCATTGTAGAGGGTTGATCATGTAAACTAGTCAATCACTAGTTACAGGTTACGTGCCACAAGCGCAATTACACGATCCTCTGAATCATCTTTGTGAATAGTACAGTGGTCTGAATCATTGATTGCTTGACTGCTGACACTACGCTAGTTCAGTTTAACCTGCTGAGTTACTCATTTAGTTGAGTGGGAAAGAGTTACAAACCGTAACTGTTTTTTTTTTTGCGGAGATCAGTTTCACATGAGGAATACCCACACCTGCTCAGGTTACTAAACACTCTCTCACACACTGTTGCAGGGAATGAAGTACAAAACAAGAAACAAAGGCTTTAAGAATTAAAGGAACAGACTGCACTCAAATACAAAGCAGACATCAGGTGGCTTTTTATGGAAAAGATTAACATGCTGTTGACCTCGGGTGTTTTTCCAGTTTATGTGTGTGGGTCAGATGGTCTGACATCCCCCTCCGTAGAGGATAAACAGATCCCCGTCCCCAGAGGAACGTCTCCAGAGCTATGACTGTCGTCATCAGCGCACAGCTTACGGCTCAGAGCTATAGTGGGCATGTTTTCACCCATCTTTGGCTAAAGGAACATCGCCTGGCAAGTTTGATTGTGCTCACTAGCTTTACGGATTACCAGCAGAGAGACCGGCTGAAATTAGCCGTTGGCTCACCTCCCATATCACTTCATTCAGAGACACAGTCGGCCCGTAAAGACTCTCCTGATCGGCACAAGACCAAATGGCTAGAGTGCAGTAAATAAATAAACAGTCAAATTATTCTGACCTTAATCTGATGGACGGACTGAGATGGAGAGATAGACAGACAGACAGATAGATAGACGGATGGACGGACATAGACAGACAGACTGACAGATAGACGGATGGACGGACATAGACAGACAGACTGACGGATGGACGGACATAGACAGACAGACAGACAGACTGATAGATAGACAGACAGATAGACGGACGGACATTGATAGACAGACGGATGGACGGACATAGACAAACAGACAGACTGATAGATAGACAGACAGACTGACAGATAGACGGATGGACGGACATAGATAGATAGACAGACAGACGGATGGACAGACATAGACAGACTGATAGATAGACGGATGGACGGACATAGACAGACAGACTAATAGATAGACAGACAGATAGACGGATGGCCGGACGGACATAGATAGATAGACAGACGGATGGACAGACAGAGACAGACAGACTGATAGATAGATAGATAGACAGACGGATGGACGGACATAGACAGACTGACAGATAGACGGATGGATGGACATGGACGGACATAGACAGATAGACAGACAGACTGACAGATAGATGGATGGACGGACATAGATAGACAGACAGACGGATGGACAGACATAGACAGACAGACTGATAGATGGACGGACATAGACAAACAGACTGATAGATAGATAGACGGATGGCCGGACGGACATAGATAGACAGACGGATGGACGGACGGATAGACAATAGATAGATAGATAGATAGATAGATAGATAGATAGATAGATAGATAGATAGATAGATAGATAGATAGTAGGGGTGTAACGGTACACAAACCTGACGGTTCGGTACGTACCTCGGTTTTGAAGTCCCGGTTCGGTATGGATTCGGTACAGCAGTTTTACAAAATTGCTTTTTATTAATTTTTATTCAACAGTGGTTTAATGAAAAAAAATTGTGTCTGTCCTTAAATGAATTAAATTATAACTAAAAGTTTCTTAAAGATAATGCTGTAAACTATATAGGGAGCCCTTACTTACATATAGCTATTAAAGATTAACAGCAGAGCCCAAACTATTAGCCTAAATTCAGTTGCTATTTATTTTTAGATATAATAATCAACACTCATAAGCTTCACATAAGGCAGTTTTTGCATTAACTTCTAAATCTAATTATTTTTATTCGTTGCTGAAATAATCATTTAGTGGCTGTAATTTTCATGACAGGTTTATTTAAACATACATTAAATAAACAAGACATCACTAACAGGCTAAGTAGTATATAATGAATATATAACGGCTAATATAATGAGTATATAACGGCTAATATAATGAATATAACGGCTAATATAATGAATATAACGGCTAATATAATGAATATATAACGGCTAATATAATGAATATATAACGGCTAATATAATGAATATAACGGCTAATATAGTGAATATATAACGGCTAATATAATGAATATAACGGCTAATATAATGAATATAACGGCTAATATAATGAATATATAACGGCTAATATAATGAATATATAACGGCTAATATAATGAATATAACGGCTAATATAATGAATATATAACGGCTAATATAATGAATATATAACGGCTAATATAATGAATATAACGGCTAATATAATGAATATAACGGCTAATATAATGAATATAACGGCTAATATAGTGCATGTATTCAGTGAAAGAGTTGATTTCTCTAGTGAGCTACAGCTGTGGACACTGAAGGACTTCTGAGTAAACGTGATTCTGCATGACATTGTTTACAAGCAGTTTTATTGTCTTTCCGCGGTTGAAACACAGATGGAGCGATTACACGACATATGATACATTTCAGTAAGTTGTAATGTATCCTCAACATACCTTAAGATGTATTAATTTATGTTTATTCTTTAGGAAGAGATGATCGCATTGACTCGCGCGCCGCCGCTTTAAGTTGAACTGATACGCGTCTATCAGTCACGTCACATTAAAGAGCGTTAAAACGGCATTTATCGTTTGAATTTCGTGATAAAATGGACTGAATACTTAATATGTTCGTGTGGGAACTCGGATTGAAGTGTGTTCCGCACTTACAACAAGCCGACTGTTAACTGTTAAAAATTACATTCGTAACCGTTCGGTACACGCGTGCACCGTACCGAAAGCCCTGTACCCAAACGGTTCAATATGAATACGTGTACCGCTACACCCCTAATAGATAGATGGATAGATGGATGGATGGATGAATGGATGGATGGATGGATGGGTGGATGGCTGGCTGGATGGATGGATGGATGGACGGACATAGATGGATGGATGGATAGACAGACGGACAAACGGGCGGTGATGATCGGACGGACGGATGAATGAATGAATGGATGGATAGATAGACAGACAAACAGACAGAGTCAGACGGACAGATGGATGGACGGACGAACGAACAGACAGAGATAGACAGACAGTCAGATGGATGGATGGATAGATAGATGGATGGACGGATAGACAGGTAGGTTTGGTCGGTAGAGAGAGATCAGTCTGGTTGTGAGCTCCTTTAATGGAGGTCTTGGGTTGTTAAATGCCACTCAAATGAAGCATCACTTCCATTCAGCTCAGGATAATGAGCAATAGGCTTTGAATTATACATCCACCAGAGCATCTTAATTAGTTATGTTAATTAGGGCATTATTCACAGCCATCCTGCTCCCTCATCCGTTTGGTGCTCCTGGTTCTTTTTTTGGTGAGACTGTTGCCTAGCAACTTCAGAGTGACATCAGCAGACTCTGGGAGGAATGCTCTGATTGGTTACGACGCCCAGTGTGTGTTCTGATTGGATGGAGAAAAGATGAATCTGGAGTGTTTAAAAGCCTCTTAAACGGCTTTATCCTCTACTTTGAGTCATCCGGAGCTCTTCTCCAGTTCATTGACCAAAAACAGCCTGAACTTACACAAGCTGTACTGAGAAACATGCAGAGCGTCGCTTGAATTCCCAGCAGTCTCTGCCTCCTCCTGTGAGTTTCCTGTTGACATTTCACTCCAAACAAACAGCTTCTAATTTGTCTTGAAGATCATCACTTTTCCCCTTTGGATCCCCTTTAGTGTGACTAGGATTGGTTAGGACAGCTTGTTAGTGCTGTTTTGCATACTACTATCGTCATAGTTGGGTTCAGGGATTCAAACTAATTCCCCGTTCTCCGAATTACGTGGCATCTTTGACTGGATTATGAAGATTTTGACCATTATGCATTTGTGTATTTAATTAGTTGTGCTGCTCATGTAAGTTTAGGTTTCACCATGTAATGTTTCTTATTGTCTGTTACTTGAAGGCAATGCTAGCATGTAAGTGTAAGACTGTGGTAAGTTTGATTTGGCTCTGCAACATTATTTTAGTACAGTTTAAACCTGTCAGATTTTCGTTTTATGAAAGGCCTGTGATGGTTCAGAGTAGGGCTGTACGATTAATCGAAAAATAATCTAAATCGACCCGCCAGTCACATCAAGTGCAGTTTGCAGGCACACAGAGATGCAGGAGCGGTTATCTTTGTTTATAGAAGAATCACTATAGTAACTGCATGTTTTACACAGTTTATACAGGCAAATTAATTGCCGTTCTTATAGCCTACTCGCTGCCACACACACACACACACACACACACACACACACACACACACACAGAGACGACGCACGCAAGCCCCGAAGCCAGATCGCTTTCACTTTCGCCCTCATAAAGTTTGTCAAGTAAATGCGTTTAAAGGCTTGAACATTTAAAGCGATTGTGCACGATCCAAAAACAACAATACAGAAAACGTCTCCGTTCAGTGCTCATGAGCTTTTTTCTGACACAGAGAGCCGAGCCGTGTCGCGTTTCTGACAACGCGCGCGCCCTGAAGGCAGACCTCTTTCACCTGCGTCATCCATCCATCTCTGTATCCATCATCCATCCATCTCTGTATCCATCCATCCATCCATCCATCCATCTCTGTATCCATCATCCATCCATCTCTGTATCCATCATCCATCCATCTCTGCATCCATCCATCCATCCATCCATCTCTGTATCCATCATCCATCTATCTCAGTATCCGTCCATCCATCCCTGTATCCATCATCCATCTATCTCTGTATCCATCTATCTCTGTATCCATCATCCATCCATCTCTGTATCCATCATCCATCTATCTCAGTATCCGTCCATCCATCCCTGTATCCATCATCCATCTATCTCTGTATCTATCTATCTCTGTATCCATCTATCTCTGTATCCATCTATCTCTGTATCCATCTATCTCAGTATCCGTCCATCCATCCCTGTATCCATCATCCATCTATCTCTGTATCCATCTATCTCTGTATCCATCCATCTCTGAATCCATTATCCATCCATCTTTGTATCCATCTATCTCTGTATCCATCCATCCATCCATCCATCTCTGTATCCATTATCCATCCATCTCTGTATCCGTTATCCATCCATCTTTGTATCCATCATCCATCCATCTCTGTATCCATCATCCATCCATCTCTGTATCCATCCATCCATCCATCCATCTCTATATCCATCCATCCATCTCTGTATCCATCTATCCATCCATCTCTGTATCCATTCATCCACCCATCCATTCCTGTATCCGTTATCCATCCATCTTTGTATCCATTATCCATCCATCTCTGTATCCGTTATCCATCCATCTCTGTATCCATCCATCCATCCATCCATCTCTATATCCATCCATCCATCTCTGTATCCATCTATCCATCCATCTCTGTATCCATTCATCCACCCATCCATTCCTGTATCCATACATCCATCTCTGTATCCATTCATCCATCCATTCCTGTATCCATCCATCCCTATAACCATCCATAGATGCGTCGCATCTCTGACAACGCGCACGCGCCCTGAAGGCAGACCTCTTTCACCTGCGTCCTCACAAAGCTTTGTCGTTTGTATGTGTTTAAAGGCCTGCCAGTTTGAACATTAAAGCGATTTTAGACCATCAGATGTGTATTATGTTGAACTAATGCCTGAAATGTTATAACACACGAACACTCAGACAGAAGCTCGCACATCACGTGAAGATCACGCGCAGAGAGGAGCGCAGAAACGCAGTGTCAACGCTGTCCTGTGACTAAAGTCACTAAAGTGTCTTAGAAACTCAACCATTATAGGCGTATATTTGAATACCTTTGAAGTAAGTACAAACCACAGCTTCATAATGAATAGAGAATCTGCCCCATAGACAATAACTGCTGAAAGTGAACCATTTCCTTCAAGTATTTAAAAATCACAAAGAAATGCACTTTTTCATTAGAAAAAAAAAAATCCACCTTTAATAGTAGAAAATATTCACAGTAAAAACCTTTTCAGGAACTTACTCAAAAACCTTATGAGGGCAAAACATGGAAAGCAAAAAAAAAAAAGCCAAATAAAAAAGAGGTAAAATGTTTAATTAATCAAGGTTTTTATTTTTGGTCAAATCGTTACAGCTCTAGTTCAGAGTGTGATCAGGGTGGATGTGTGTGTGCCTGATGGCCGATGGCTTGATTCTGTTTTCACCAGCACTGTCGGCAGAGACGGTTTGAGAAGGAGGCGTGTGTGTGTGTGTGTGTGTGTTTTAGATATTCAGCTACGGGATCCTTCATAAATCATTCTCTCTGAAAATGCAATACCTCAGAAAGAGAGACGGAGAAAGAGAAAATCAGATCTGACTGAAAATATAGAAACATTAAACGATTCACAAACAGCCATAAAGTCAATCTGACACATGCATGTTAATATGTTTTAAGTCATATTTCAAATTATTTTTTGCACACACACACACTGTCTGACATTATTTTCATGACATTTAAGCACAATTTTCACTTCCATAATGCATACAAATCTCATTCTTAACCTTAATACTATAATCTGAATATATATTATTTAAATGGGAAGGTATTTATGAGCGTTCTATAATATCTCATTTATGCCGATTTAATTAAAATATCATGATGCCATTGACAATACTGAGAATTTAAAAAAGTATGTATTCATCCATCCATCCATCCATCCATCCATCCATCCATCCATCCATCCATCCATCTCTATCCATCATCCATCCATCTCTATCCATCATCCATCCATCTCTGTATCCATCATCCATCCATCCATCTCCGTATCCATCATCCATCCATCCATCTCCGTATCCATCATCCATCCATCCATCTCCGTATCCATCATCCATCCATCCATCTCCGTATCCATCATCCATCCATCCATCTCCGTATCCATCATCCATCCATCCATCTCTGCATCCATCCATCCATCTCCGTATCCATCATCCATCCATCTCTGTATCCATCATCCATCCATCTCTGCATCCATCATCCATCCATCTCTGCATCCATCATCCATCCATCTCTGCATCCATCATCCATCCATCTCTGCATCCATCCATCCATCCATCTCCGTATCCATCATCCATCCATCTCCGTATCCATCATCCATCCATCTCTGTATCCATCATCCATCCATCTCTGCATCCATCCATCCATCTCCGTATCCATCATCCATCCATCTCTGTATCCATCATCCATCCATCCATCTCTGTATCCATCATCCATCCATCTCTGTATCCATCATCCATCCATCCATCTCTGTATCCATCATCCATCCATCTCTGTATCCATCATCCATCCATCTCTGTATCCATCATCCATCCATCCATCTCTGTATCCATCATCCATCCATCTCTATCCATCATCCATCCATCTCTGTATCCATCATCCATCTATCTCTGTATCCATCATCCATCCATCTCTGTATCCATCATCCATCCATCTCTATCCATCATCCATCCATCTCTGTATCCATCATCCATCCATCCATCTCCGTATCCATCATCCATCCATCCATCTCTGTATCCATCATCCACCCATCCATCTCCGTATCCATCATCCATCCATCCATATCCGTATCCATCATCCATCCATCCATCTCCGTATCCATCATCCATCCATCCATCTCCGTATCCATCATCCACCCATCCATCTCCGTATCCATCATCCATCCATCCATCTCCGTATCCATCATCCATCCATCCATCTCCGTATCCATCATCCATCCATCCATCTCCGTATCCATCATCCATCCATCCATCTCCGTATCCATCATCCATCCATCCATCTCCGTATCCATCATCCATCCATCCATCTCCGTATCCATCATCCATCCATCTCCGTATCCATCATCCATCCATCTCCGTATCCATCATCCACCCATCCATCTCCGTATCCATCATCCATCCATCCATCTCCGTATCCATCATCCATCCATCCATCTCCGTATCCATCATCCATCCATCTCCGTATCCATCATCCATCCATCTCCGTATCCATCATCCATCCATCTCCGTATCCATCATCCACCCATCCATCTCTGTATCCATCATCCATCCATCCATCTCTGTATCCATCATCCACCCATCCATCTCCGTATCCATCATCCATCCATCCATCTCCGTATCCATCATCCATCCATCCATCTCCGTATCCATCATCCATCCATCCATCCATCCATCCGTCAGATTCACCACATATATCATGCAGTCAGGTCAGAATGAAACTCAAAAGAGGTACAGGTGTCTAGTGACGTGACGGCTCTAAGCTTTTTTTCTCCACTGATTGTCAGTGCCGTCCAAGAATCTGAGCCGGCGCTCTTTCTCTCTCTCACTCACTCACACACAGACGCTCTAGAGCGAGAGGGAGGGAGGGAGGGAGGGCGGGCTGCAGTGAGTAACAGTGAGAGAGCCTGTGTGTTTTCAGAGCGCAGTTGGTCAGCTGTAGTACTAGCAGCAGTGGAGTATGTCTGAGCGTGTGTACGTGTGTTTGTGGTGACTGCCGAATTACTGCAGCAGCCCCTCAGCCTCGTCCTGCTCAGGGTGAGGCCGCCCTACACCCGCCCTCATGATGAAGCAAGAAGGGATTCTGGGCCGCCGCCGGTTCTCCACCTGTGGAGGAACCATCTCGGGCCGCCCGCCCCATCCTGACGGACGCAAACTCATACGCAACGCCTCGTTTGGGGGGTACAACGAGCTTTCCGTCTGCTTGCCAGGTGGGTCCATCTCAACAGCCTGGTGTGAATCAGGAAACTTTTACATGTTTTATTTGTTTGGCAGGTAGTTGTGATCACGTTCCTCTGCTTTTGTGCCAGGATGGGTTACAGTGTGAACGATGAGTGTAGCCGCAGTCTATTAAGTTTTACAGTTTTGGCCACTTGATTCTGTCGCCTCTGAGTGTGTGCGTCTGACTCTTGACTGCCCTCCAAACTAAAGTGCATATATTAACTGACAGCACATTAGCATCTGTTACTCATTGCATCTCTATCCGTCGAGTGTGTGACGCACCATGTCTCCTTCAACCTTCAATGGCACTTCCTGCTATTTAATGCACATTTTTCAGTAGTCAGTACTAGGGAGTCGTAACCATTTGGGTTCCACTTAACGTCTTTACTCTTATTTTAATCATTAAAGAAGAATTTATCCTAACTGTGCACTCAACAATATACCAAAAATGTTTTTTACTAATATATTGAGTAAATTAGAATAAATTATTTTTTAATTATTAAAATAATAATAAAGTGAATAATTTAAAGCAAATAAATTTGACTAAAATTGAATTTGTGTGTGTGTATCTAACATCTAACATAAAAGTTTGTATTTACATATGTGTGTATATATATTAATATCTTTATATCTATTATATACATGTTTGTGTGTGTGTGTGTGTGTGTGTGTGTGTGTATCTAACATAAAGGTTTGTATTTACAAAATATGTGTGTATATATATTATTATCTTTATATCTATTAAATACATGTCTCTGTGCGTGTGTGTGTGTGTGTGTGTGTGCATCCGTGCATGTGTGCGTGTGTGTGTGTGCGCGCGCCCGTGTGTGTGTATCTAACATAAAAGTTTGTATGTACATGTGTGTATATATTTTATTATCTTTATATCTGTTATATACATGTCTCTGTGTGTGTGTGTGTGTGTGTGTGTGTGTGTGTGTGTGTGTGTGTGTGTGTGTGTGTGTGTGTGTGTGTGTGTGTGTGTGTGTATCTAACATCTAACATAAAAGTTTGTATTTACATATGTGTGTATATATATTATTATCTTTATATATATTATATACATGTCTCTGTGCGTGTGTGTGTGTATACGCGTGTGTCTCTGTGTATGTGCGAGTGTGTTTGTGTATATACATTATTATATTTATATATATTTGATGGGTATATATAATGTATACACACACACACACATATATATGTATATGTATGTATAATATGTGCATGTGTATATACATTATAAATACCCATATAAATGTTACACACACATATTATGTAAACAAACTTTTATGTTAGATGCGATTTAATCGATTTGACAGCACTATTTTGTTTTGTGTGTGTGTGTATGTATGTATATATATGGTGGGCTGTTTATATATATATATATATAAACATTTCTATCATTTTAATAGTTAGGGAATCGTTTATCCTAAATTGTAAATTTTTGGTAAGGTTTTTTATTAATAAAGTTATTATTAATTATAGTTTTTTATTTAATTGTACTGATTTAATTCTCACAATTAAGTAATTTGACTCTGTAAAGGTTTTGTTTATTTCCAGTTTCAGTGAAGAACTTAAATAAATTTGAGACTTGTCTTTATTTATAGTATTTTACTGATGCATTCTGTCTACATTGACTGAAGATTAATGGCCAAGAACCAAATAATTCGGTTCCAGTGTTTTGGTTCTCAATAAGTAGTTCTCAGAAACCTCATTTTGATGGTTTGCATTAGGGTTGGAATTGCTTAAAATAAGTATTGTTTTTGCTTTGTCGTCTACTCAAGGTCAGTAGATCGAGCTGTTGGACGCAGATGTTTCTGCCGCAGCTATCGAGTAATATCAGCTCTCATAGTGAGTTTGACTCGTGTCAGTGCGGCCTCCGCTCCATTTATCCCTCATGATTATGACTTTTTTGAAGAGAGGGATGCATTAAATGCTCTTATATACGCACACACAGGCTGCTCGCTGTGCCAGATGCCAGTCTTCGTTTAGTACACTTCAGAGATGGTGCTTTTATATTTTAATACTCACATCTGTACGCTTACCCGGCATTTTCATTATCGTTAGCCTTTATTTAGCATTTTAATGGAGTCCATTGAGCAGAGATTAGCTAATGGGCCCAGAGTGTATTGCATTTGTACAAATCTTGTCTGCGGGTCACGTTCACCTGTGTGAAAACCAGTAGAGTTTGCTCAAAGGGTAATGGCTTTGATTTAATAGTGAATCACTCAAATCTGGTTGATGTGTCATTATAGTGGATAAAGATGAAGAGCTCAGCGGTGGAGTATTTTTTTGTGTATTAATTTTCTTATTAATTTTATCCATAAGCATAGCTAAACTGGCCCGCTCAGAAATGAATCACATTCAGGGCTCGACATAAAGCTTGTTCACGTGCTTGTCCTTCAGAATAAATAAAATTTATTCTGAAGCAATATTCTCACCAGTGTTCAATCAGCTTTGACATATTTAAATCTGCATATTTGTGATATTTTTACCTTTTATAAAGGGCATTTTCCCCTAATCGTATTAAATATAGGCTATGCTTCAGCTTTCCTTTTATGTTCTTAAATTTGATCAATAAATTAAATTAGAAGATGACACTATAGGCTGTTACCAATCAGATTAAATAATTTTCAATGAAAAATTACAACTGCATTAAATAATGTTACATTTGTTTCGATTTCTCCTTGAGAGGCTGTGCGAGCGTCAACAACGCAAGTTCATTATACATAATATATTATTATCCACTGTTGATCGCCACTTACACTAATGAATGCAGAATCATTATTGCATTTTGGTGATTCCCTAGTTATTTTTTGTTAGTGATGTTTTATCAGGCTACTTGTCCGGTCGGGCAAGTAAAATTCTCTTTTATTTGCCCCTTCAAAAAATCCACTTGTCCGGACAAGCGCACAAGCGTTAATGTCGAGTCCTGTCATTTCTTTCGAAGGAAAACGTATTTGCAGAATGAATGAACTTCTCATCCCATAAGGATTTATGATGTGTTTTTATTGTGTTAAAATCATTACTATTGCGCGTAGGCCTAGATTAAGATTTATTAATAACAGATTTATGCGGATTCTAAGCAATTTAAATAAATTAGCATTTTGATAATAAAATAAAATATATGGAAATAGTTAATAAATTACGCCATGGCTTTTATGCACAAAAACCGTACCCGTTTCATTCATGTATGACTGACAAATATGCATCACATTATGTTTATTATTTAAAACTGTAATCCAAATGGATGAACATTTTATATGCACTTATTTTTTTAAATGTGTCTTATGCCACAGCTACATTTATGCTAAAAGGTGTCTGCAAATCATTTTACTTTAGTAATGTTTTCAAACACAGGGCTTTATTTTTATCTGTCTGGATTTGATTGGATGGTGAAAAGTGTCCTTGGAGACATCAGCTGACAAGGAAAGTTGTTTAAGTGATTATATGTTAATGAAAGGTAACTTCCCATTTTTTATTTTATTCGAATAACATGCATTTTTTGCAACAAACTATTTTGATATCATGTTCACATGTCCAGTACATTGACCTTGACCTCATAACAAACAGCCTTTTAATGACGGTAAATTAAGTGGACAGAAGAAAACGCTTGATTGTCTTTTAAGGTTATTATTTTGAATGCTATATTTTACTTTCGGAACAAGTTGAGCTTTATCACCCCACAGATGCATTTTTCACCCCGCCGCTCCGAACGAGACAAGTGAATCTCGCTCCAAGGATCATCTGCACTTTACTGTATGAGCCGGCAGATTAGCACAGATGTGTGATTATTAATAGATGGCGGGCACAAAAACACAGGTGCGTCTCCCCGTCTTGACACCTGTGTTCTGACCGGATGACTCGCAATAACACTCCATTTGTATTTAAGCTGCAGGATCATGGTGTTGTTGCGTTATACTTTATTAAACTGATGTATGGTTGATCGTATTAAGTGTCATACGGAATAGCTTGTCTCTGTTTCTAGACGATGCTCTCTGCCCTTCATTTGGCCTAAGTCTCCATGAGGGCGACCGGGGTGGAATTACACCCTCCGCTGCTGGTTTTGCCGTAGTCAAGGACGCTGCAGGAGTGTGGAAATATCGGACACGTCACTGTCTCACTGCAGAGAAACACAAATACACAAGTAGACCATTAATGCACAATGTTTATTAGGGCCATATGCCCTTTTACATCAACATCTTGATTTTGTTTTTGGGATCTGGTAGAATAGATTCAAGCTTGCATGTTCAAAAACATAACACATTAACATTGTTTGCTGGCATAGAAATGTATATGTAGAATCCACATTCGAACGTTTCAGATGCTGTCATTACTCTATGTAAATATCAATATATATATATATATATATATATATATATATATATATATATATATATATGGTTGCAACTCCTCTCTTCCCAGTCTGTCAGTAACGCTCTCTTTAATTCCTGTCTTTATGAAGCCCCTCCTTCTAATCTGGTGCTCTGATTGGTCGGCTGGACCAGTGTGTTGTGATTGGTCAAGAGCTTTGAGTGTGTTTAGGAGATTCGACACACTACTAACTAACTCAGGCTCCGCTCCTTCATTCTATCTATACTTTTGGGCGGGGATTATTTTAATGAGGAATATTGTGACGGGTTCATTCCCGGAAGAAAACTCAAGACTACAATGGAGACGTGTTTCGAGGAGTTCAGAAACAGTGGGCCTGTTTACACCTGGACACTTGCATTTTCTCTGATTGGATAGCTATCCGATCATGAAAAGACCAGGTGTAAATGCCCTCTGAAACGCAGGCTGATTTAAATCCGATCACTCAAACCATTTCAGGAGGTGGTCCGGGCTGCATTCCAGATGAAACTGAATAGGTCTGAATGCATCTGGTTGTTGAAACCACATGTGTAAATTTTGCTCCTCCCAACAAAGCTACAAAATGAACGTGTGTGAGCGTGTTGTAGGTGATAATGACGTTATAGCCCGATATGACAGCGCTACTGCAGCACGCATTGCCACAGCCGAGCAGTTGAGTATCTCTTCATCAAGCCAACGCACAAACTACCGCAAATAAAACCGAATATAAGTCACAGACGCTCAACACACAATCATCTTCATTAAAGGGGTGATGAACTGAGAAATCAACTTTCCTTTGAGCCTTTGGTATCTAAAAGTTCATTGTGATATAAGAATATCCTGTAAGTTTCAGAGCTGAAAACTTCATTGTTAGTCAAAGAAAAGCTTTTAATGACACCAGGCCCAGAAAACGAGAGCTCGCGAATATGTCGACCACTGACGTAATAGGATGCAAAAACATCGCCTCTACAGATAAATCTGTACGCCTGCTTCTGTAGCCCCGCCCACCGACTCGTGGAGCTAAACAGATCGCACTACCGAGCTATAAACATGCCCAAGAGAGTAATACATTGCGCTGTGCCTGGTTGTGGAAGAACACAGCCCCTGCATAATCTTCCTTCAGATTATAATATTAGGAATGAGTGGTTAAGTTTTATTTTTAAAGAAGTTCCAGCTCACGCGTAGAAGACATTGCATGTATGTTGATTTCACCACGGATTCGTTTGTAAACAAGAGACTGGATTTGCAGATAGGATGAGATTACATGAATGCATGAAGCTAATCACTAATGTGAGTAAAACATGTTTTATATGTGATGGTATTGCATTGTTACAGATCAAATACAATGTTACTAGGGCTGTAATCAACCAAAGTAAATCTTGGTCGACTGAGGTCCTGAAATTTTCGACTAAAAATGACGTTAGGAAAAAAAACGTTAAATTAATTAGCTGCACACTGTGCGCAGTACTTGGTAGCCTTATTGTCTGCCTAAATGAATTATAAATAAACATAAAAAACTAGTTGGCTATTTGCAGTATATTAAATCGTTTTTGACCTGATTATTTTGCACTGAAATGAGTCTGACACAGTCTTTCGGCTCTGACAGCGCTGCATCACATGCACCTGCGCAATATCATAGCCTATGATTTCCGAAAATATAGTACTATGTTGTCAACTAGTGATATCATCACAAGAACTTTTGAGGAATATGCAACATAATTTAGACAATTGTTTTTGTCATATGTATTATAAACTGACAGACACTATCATTTCAGCTGCTCTGTGAACATAGGATCAGCTCAGCTCCGCGGCTGAGACACGAATAGACTATTAACTTAAAGCTTTTACTCTTAAACACAAAAGGCACGTCCACTTTAATAAAAAAGTAATATTTATTAAACAAGCCAGATCAAGAGCAGAAAAAACTCTCTCCCAATTAAATAAATAATATACAGCAAACTAGCCTTCTTTAATCTGTCTCTCTTCTCCAGCGGGCTGGGCTAATCCAAAAGAAGTGAATACAAGGGGTTGTTCTGAAGACAGACTGTTACCTGTGAAACAGGGGTGCTCTGAAAACACCCCCATTAGCAATTAGTGCTTTCCACCTGATGAAATAAATGCGGCAAAACCGACAGTACAGGTCCACTTTTGCGGCACGACTGAAGCGTGGTGTTGTGACGCTTCCCCTCATGTGTATTTTGATGGGCGTTCCTCAAGTTTACTGCTATGGACTTGCGTTGGAGCCAGCGGGGAATGAAAAACAAAGGACCAGCGAGAGACTTCTCTTCACCAGTGGGTTGGGCTAATCCAAAAGAAGTGGAAACAAGGGGGTGTTCTGAAGACTGTTACCTGTGAAACAGGGCTGCTCTAAAAACACCCCCATTAGCAATTAGTGCTCTCCACCTGATGAAATGAACGCAGCGTGGCAAAACTGATGAAATGAACGCAGCAAAACTGATGAAATGAACACGGCAAAACTGATGAAATGAACACGGCAAAACTAACAAAATGAGCGCGGCAAAAAATCGACCAATCAGAATTTTGGTCGAGCCAGAACGTATAGACTAATAATCGACTGGGAGATTACAGCCCTAAATGTTACATTGTGTACATGTCTAACTAAACATAACTTACCACTGTCACAGGGCAGCCCAACGTCCCGGGGCTATGTGTTTTCCAGATGGGCTACCAATACATATCATAAATAGTGAAATAACAATCCTTACTTGATGTGCGTTGTTCACTCTCTTGACTTGATGTTTGAAGGAAAAATACAATCGCGGAAGTTTTGATCATGCTGTCTGCAACGTTGCCACGCGCGTATATCCACCGATCGAGCAGGCCAAGTAATATAAAATAACATTCATATTAATTGCGGGTGGATGAGGGATGTTCCGGTTGCCGTTTGTCACACACTTTCAAAACAATGCCTCACGCGTACTCATGTGGGAGCCGAAGCTCATTAAATATGCAAAGCTTATCCAATCCTAGCCGTGGCCGTTTACTTCCAAGTCTTACATTTACATTTACATTTACATTTATGCATTTGGCAGACGCTTTTATCCAAAGCGACTTACTACAAGCGACTTATCCAAAGCACTTATTACAGGGACAATCCCCCTGGAGCAACGTGGAGTACAGTGCCTTGCTCAAGGACACACTGGTGGTGACCGCTGGGATCGAACCAGCAACCTTCTGCATATCAGTTCAGTGGTTTAACCCACTGGACCACCACCTCTCCAGGTCTTCAGAGTGGCACGCCCATCAAAACTGACCGTGCCTTGAGAGAGCCTCAAAACCAGGGCAGAAAATAGCCTATTACTTATTCATTATGATGTTTCTGAATGTAAAAAACACACGAACGTCACAAGTAGACCTCAGACAGCAGTATAATACATGTAAAAAGCCAGTTCATGACACCTTTAAAAGTAAAGAAACTAAATGATCTAACCAGTGCTGTTGCCGCGCTCTCTCCTATTTCGGTCGTTGATATTTTAAATTAGCTGATAGTTCATAAAATGCAGCTCATATCTGTTGTTTTTCGGTGACGTGAACTCCATTAAATCTGCATATAGCGTGGCTTTTGAAGATCGTTATATCCGTTTTTTCGAGAGTCGGAGACACATTTATGTGACCAAGTGTAAATGGAATTGTTTTGATAAATCAAATCTGATCAGTAAAAACCATAGACTGTAAAAAAATACTAAAGAAAGATGAACATGTTAAAAAACATAAGGGCCTTTTAAATGCATGGTATGTTCTAACCATGAAATATTTTTTCAAATAAGTTTTTTATTACATGAATCATACAAATCAAAACAGATTTATAAAAATAAAAATATATATATTTTTGAAGGGGTACGTAGGGAAACGTCGCTATATGGCAACACTGTACCACAGGAAAATGTTCAAAAAAGTAGTTTTCTATAAAATTATGATTTTCTTTTCTATTTCAATGCATGTTTCTTTTAAAAAATGATAGATGTATATACTTGGAACTCATGCAAACCAAAAAATAAGTAGATCCCTAACATCTAACCTTCAAAATGGCTAACTCATCCTCACTCTTCATGAAAGTCTTCCTATTGCCATTTCCGTAAAATATTGCTGTATTTTCTGAAAAGAAGAAATTATTTTGTTATATATACATAAATACAACTATACTACAATAAACACTTCACATAAATAAATAAGTGCAATCATATTATTGATGCTACTATCACATTACTGCAATTCCTCTGTGGTGCAGCGTTGCCATATGGAAATATTGATATTCTCTCACTTTACAGTAAAACTATGTTAGACAAAGTTGATTTGTGAATAAAAATATCAAATTTACTTCCCAATTATGCTGCAAAAAATCCCACTTGAGAAGAGATGTTTAGAAATGAGGTTAATAGAGCAATTTCTGGAGTCTTCCTTGTGAGGGTGACAGTGGGAAAGAGCGTTTAGGAGTGACATTCAAATGTCATTTGACCTAAAAACATCATTGGCACATCATTGGCTACCTTAAGGCCTGCCCTTTTAATTCCCATAGTGCAATACATAGTAGTTTTTTTTTTTTTTGAATAACAGTAGAAATTAATTATTGCCATATGGCAACGTTGTACCATAAAGGGTTAAATAATCATACATGTATCACAAAATAAACTCCATCAGGGTTCAAGCTTCATGTTGGGGTTAATTGTCTGTACGTTACTCTAATATAAGAGACAGCAGAGACTGTGTTTTTTGTTTATGTGTCTTGCAGTGCTGTTTTTTTTGCTTGCCTGGACTCTGCATGTCTGTCTGTCTTGTCTGTAGGCTCGTGTGTTGAATGTTTGATAAGCAGGTAAACCTGCAGTGCTGTCTGACTCTGACATGATGAGTCTATCAGTGGTTTTTAAATGTATTTTCTATGTATATCCAGTCCAAGCTCACTCCCTCTCTCTCTCTCTCTCGGGCTCTGGCTAATGATCAGAGCTGTCTGTGAGCTCCTGCTTTATGTGTGGATTATTACTCGCACAGCGTCATGGCTTATTAAACTACAAAAACACACACAGATGTCTCTACTCCCTCCTCGTGGAGTGAGCTGTCATGTTGCTGTGTTCCTAGAGGTAAATGTGTTATCACAGACAGCATTTACAGTTGAACTGAGGCTCTGGGAATGTTAAAATGCTTTCTGCAATCCCAGTTTAATATTCAAAAAGGCGTGATGAATTGATGAAATGAATAACGCAGTCTGAAGGGAGTTGATTACATTACAGTACATCAGATTTCTCTGATCACATGGAAATAGTAAGATGGGATGACTAACAGGATGATGTTGGAGGATTTTGTGCGCAAAAGATACTTTCATTCGATTCGGTTAAACAGCTGATTCATTCAGGAATGAAGTAAACGGCTCTCTTTATGAATTGGCCATTGAATCATTGGTTCACCCGATTGATTCGCTCAAAACACGGATTCATTCAGAAATTAAACACCGCTGTGAATCACTAGTTATGCTGTTTATGCGTGTATGGGTAATATTTTCATTGGCAAAATTGAGCAATAACAGACAGTATTGTGTCTAAAATATTACACAATATTAACTTCTTATTTATTGAACTATTCGGGACAAAAACAGCACTCGTGTGATATTGCTTAACTATATCATATGATATAAATATGAGACACAAACTCATCATGCAGTGAGTTGTCAGTATTATTGTTTTTGTTGTTATCAAAAAATATTACAATAATAAGTACATTTCATTAGACTACAAAACATTTGAATGTTTTAGAATTATTATTATTGCTGTAATTTTTATTAAATATTGATAATGATAAAGTTGTTAAATCATGATTTTTGCATTGTGTCAGAAAGAAAAAAATATTATTATTCAGTTCTGGAACGGTTGTGTTGTTTTATAATGTTTTCTGTGGTGCACTTATAATGTTAGCATGATGTTTACATCAAAAATGGTCATAATTAAGAAATAAAAGGCATTTTTTTTCTACCCTGATTTTAGCCTCTGATTTAAAAACTCTGTTTGAAGGGGCGTGTCTTCTGTGAGACTTCAGTGTAAACGCCCACTGCTGTGATTGGCTGCTGTGAGACTTCAGTGATTGGCTAACATATTGCATATGAAATAGCTAAGCATTACATGTGGAACTCTCTCGAAAACTTTAAAAACTTTTTTACTATTACAGCTCTCAAGGTTAACTGATTGTGAAAACGTTATTATAGCGTTATATTTAGATTTATATATATTTAATCATTGAAACTCAATTTCTGCACACTAACGAATGCTTTCATCATAACTAACAGTGCAAACACAATGTAAATAAGAGATTCGTTGATTATAATGGGAGTTTTGGCGCGACACCATACCTCAGTCACTGATAAACTCACACTGTTTGATTGACAGCTCCAGCGATTGCAAATGGAAAGTTCTTTGATTGCTTTCTATATATAATTTAATCACAGTTCAAATGACATCCTACTAAGAGAAACAATAGCCACGTTTCCACCGCAGGAACTTTCCCCAGGAACTAGGGACTTTGGGGTGGTACTCGGTGTGTTTCGAACACAGGAACCAGGGTCTAAATAAAGTTCCTGGTAAATATTTCCCCCTCCGAAAGTCCCTGCTCGCGAGGTCGTACTTTTTCAAAGTTCAGGAACTTTCGGGGGTGGGACTTGGGCGCTGAACATGCTGATTGGTTGAGCTCACGCAGCATTTTATTTCAACCGGCATTCAAGTCTTGCGAGGATCGTTCTGCGTTCAGTAAATATCAGTCTTTCTCTTTCTGTCCAATGGCGCGCGTTCGTCTCATCAATCTCACGGTCAATATCCGTAATAGCTGATAACATACATCGTCTTATTTTAAATCTAGCTTTACGAGCTTTCAGAATACGCTTTAGTATCAGTGCTCGTCTCTTTTCCGCCGCTTTGTTAATGACCTCTTTAGTAAACCAAAATATAACCAGTAAAAGCAGCGCTGCTTGAATCTCCTCCATACTGGTTATTGTTGCAGACAGTATCGCACAAAAATGATTACCCACTGACTGGGAGGAACAGTCACGCGCAGTCCCACGTCTCTGGACTAATTTGCCTAATCTTCACAGTACTTTAGACCGCAGTGGAAATGCAGACAGTAGCAGGTCTGGGGGGGAAAAGTTCCTGGTACAAATAGTTCCGGGTAATTTCGGTGGAAACGGGGCTAATGTGAAGATGAACGTTTAGTCACTGGTTTGCTTTACTGACACATAGGGTGCTTTCACATCTCTAGTTCGGTTCATTTGGTCCGAACCAAGGGCAAACAATTATACATTGTAGCATTTTTCAGCTTTTTTGGTTCCTTTTCACACCACACTGATTGCTTTGGTCCGAACCAGTTGAAATGAACCAAAATGCAGTCACATGACAACATCCACATCACTCATTGGCCATGGCGTATTTCCTAAACTGCGATTGCACGGGCTAGTTTTGTGCCTGGCCATAATCTATTACATTGTTTGTATACATCATACAATGAAGCGCGGATGCGGCTCGAAAACAGCGTTCTAATGCACTGCAAACGGCGAACGCGCATCGCTCATCACTTCAAGCGAAGATCGTGCTCGTGTTTTCGAAAGTTGGGACCTAATATGGTCATCAAACCAAATTTCTACAAGGCTCCGCACCTCCTCACTACTCCAAGTTTGTCTGTGAGCTGCCATGCTAAAGTGCAAACTAGGGGGCGCATGCGTGCAGTTCATGGAGTAGTCGAATTTTACAGAGCTCCTCTCCGCTGACACTAGATTTTGAATGTTTTTCTAATTTAAGTACCATCAATTCACTTTACAGGCGATAACGACCTTTTGAAAGTTACCGGTGGTCAGTTGTCTTGAGTATTTCAGGAAATTTGAGTGCATTGAGCATGATTTTCGTTATTCACTAACTCATTCGGTGTGTGCAAAATGACGTCGAAGAAATCTTCAAAAACTGTTGCAGCTATTAAGGAGGACGCCAATCCAAGTGACTCTATCGCACAGGGAAATGTGAACGCGATACTTGTTGCAATCGGTGCCCAAGGAGATGACTTAAAAAAAATTGATAGAGGACAAGATGACAGCTCTAAGTGTTTGTTTGGATGCGCTGGACGTCACGCTGGTTAACTTGCAGTCAGAACAGGCCGGTATTAAACAAAAAATGGAAGATATAGAAGGTGCCCTGAACGGTACTGATTTACGGTTCCGCGAGGTGACCGCGCGGCGACGTGCCTTCAGTTCAGTCACGAAAGCTCTACGGGAGGCCGGATTGAAATGGTCCCTGCGTTTTCCAGAGAAACTGACACTGTATTACAACGGGCGGGAGCGCACTTTTGAATCTCCTGAGGAGGCTAAGAAGTTCGTGGATAACTTGTCAAATGACTCAACGTAACTTCTATGTGTGACTCTACTCAGCTTGATCTGAGTATGGTCCTCGACTATTTGAAGTGGACTATTCTTGAATAATTTAGTTATTTTAATTGTGGTACGTAATTCAGTTGAATGATTATTTGCACGGCGGCGGAGAGCAGTTTTTTTTTTTGTGGGTGTTTGTTAGCCTACTCCTTGTGTGTTTTGTTATTTCTGCTCTTTTTTGAGCTAAGGTAAGCTAAGTTAGACTTTGCACTCTTGTTGTCTCCGAGTTGATGAGGAATACTTGCTGCTTCGGTTCTTGGAGCAGCTGTGGGGAGTTCGTGATTTATTTTTGAATGTTTTGTGTTGCACCAGATAATGCTACGATTTAGTGCTGGGCGGTATGACCAAAAAATTATATCACGGTATTTTCCAAAATGATATCGGTTTCACGGTATATGACGGTATTTTTTTCCCCTATGCATGACTGGGTGTTCACCACATTTTCTACTGATTGAGAGAGGATATACTGCAGTAGATTGACAAGAATGCCCTTTTTTACTGTCATGACGAGTGAATATTGTAGAAAAACAAAGCCCCACAAAATGATGCTGTGCGGAGAGAACAACCAATAAAACACATGCAACACACTCATTACAGACACATGCATATTAAAATATGACCATGGAGATAGAAAAAAGAGTTGAGGGCACCTTAAGCATTTTAAAAACCTAACCCTATATAACAACAAACAGACAAAACGAGGAAGAAACGCGGAAGAACATTTAAAAGGTCGAAGGATATTTGCAATACATTTAAGAGCACTACAGTCTCTGAACAAATGACACACGTCAGTTTAACACAGAAAGAATAAAGCAGTAAAATTTTTGCCCATTCTTCTTTGAATTGTTAGTCTATTTATTAACTTACATTGTCTTCTGTGTAGCACAATAACCCATCGTGTCATTGCGGTCGTGATCAGACGTACAGTTCAGTGTCCTTTGCATAACGTTACATTTCATTTGAAGAAGACGTGATGAAACGTGTGCATACACGCTGCCGGTTTATGTTTAGAGCACTAGAGTATATGAAATATGTCCATAAAAAAAACTTTCTCGCTCGCTCCGATCTATATGTGCTATAATATGATCCATGTGGAGAATGTTAATCTCAGCTCCGCACAAAAAACGCTCTCTCTCGCGCACCGGGTGTAGTTTGAATTCTCCGTTGTAATCAAGGGCTGAATCCGAAATCGCCCCCTATAACCTCAAATAGGGCATTATTTGAGGGACAGCCATCTGTAGTGGTGTCCAAAACCATATTGGACGTTATTGAGTGCACACATTGCACCACAGTAACGAGTGTACAGCCGATGTACACACAACGGCTGTCCGAATTCAGTCACTCGTTTTCATTTACTCTTCCAAGTGAACAATATAAGTGGATAACGTAGGGAATAGTGAATGAGGCTTTAGGGGGTGATTTCGGACCTACCATAGGCTGTGAATCAATCTCAGATGTGCTCTCATTACAGTGCAACAGTGAGACGTGACCCCTCTCAAACAGTGACATGCTGCGGCGCGTTTCGAACGTCCGAACGCGACATATACCGGTATTGCGGTATCATCAAAATTCATATCATAACAAAAATAAATACCGGTATTCGGTATGAACCGGTATACCGCCCAGCACTACTACGATTATTACTATTTTTGTGGTTATGTTTTTTAAGATGTTGTATGAGTAGTGGCACTACTACTAATAACAATAACAATAGCGATGCCGAAGTGAATATTACATTTGTTAGTTGGAATGTAAGAGGAATGGGACACCCGATTAAAAGGGGAAAAGTTTTTGCACATTTAAAGTCATTGTCGGGGGATATTATTTTTCTTCAGGAAACCCATATTAGACCCAACGAACAGGTGCGGCTTAGGGCAAATTGGATCTCACAAGTTTATCAAGCCACTTTTTCCTCTAAAGCCAGAGGGGTGGCTATACTATTTAGAAAATCTATTCCTTTCCGAATGCAATCTGTGGGGTCTGACCCTGCGGGAAGATATATTATTGTATCCGGAAGCATTAATAATTCCCCGATTACATGTATTAACGTTTATGGACAAAATATAGATGAGCCTGCTTTTTTCAGGAAATTATTTGGGCTTATTCCAGATACTAACTCGACTAATGTGATAATTGCTGGAGACTTTAACTGTTATTTGGATCCTCATCTTGATCGTCATTCTTCACAAGTTCCTCATCCTATTCAATCTGTTGGTGTTTTAAATAATTTGATAAAATCCATGAATCTTGTGGATATATGGCGATTACTTAATCCGACTGCTCGTGATTATTCTTTTTTTTCCTCATGTTCATAAATCCTATACACGTATTGATTATTTCATTATTGACTCCAAACTAATTCAAGGGGTGACTCAGTCCAAGTATCATAATATTTTGATCTCTGATCATAGCCCTGTTTCTATGGATCTGAAAATTTCACTACCAAAGGCGCAGTATTATTGGCGTTTTAATCCTCAATTATTAACGGATAAACAGTTGTTTGAGTGTTTACACCAATTTTTGGAGACTAACGATAAGGGGGGATGTTTCAGATTCTTGTCTTTGGGAAACATGTAAAGTAGTGTTAAGAGGTCATATTATTGCATATGAATCCTCTTTGAGGAGGGAGAAGCGTAAGCGCCTGGCTGAGATAGAATCCATCCTTCCATCTTTAGAACAAACTTTCCGTAAATCTAAAGCTCAGAGTGACCTTAAAACTATTCTTAAGCTGAAATATGAATATAACTCTATTTTGAGTGATCAGGTCTCTAATTTGTTAATTAAACTTAAACAGAAACCGTTTGAATTGGGAGATAAGGCAGATAAGCTTCTTGCCAGGCAACTAAAAGGTGTGCAGGCCAGTAGGGCCATTCATCAAATCAAATCTCAGAATGGTTCTTTGGTTACACATCCTAAAGAAATTAATAATCGTTTTGTTGAATTTTATAAGCAGCTTTACTCGTCCAACTGTTCTGAACTGAGCATTACTGGTCAACAATTCCTTGATGCAGTGGACTGTGCCAGAGAGGAGCCATTTACTCTCTGTGAAATTTTAGAGGCAATTAATTCCTTTTCTAATGGGAAAGCCTCAGGCCCTGATGGGTTTGGTGTGGAATTCTATAAGGCTAATGCAAATACAATTGCTCCTTTGTTACTTAGAATGGTAAATCATTCAATTGAGAAGAAAATATTTCCCAACTCTTTTTACGAGGCGCACGTATGCCTTTTGAAGAAAAAAGATAGAGATGTTACTGAGCCTTCTAGTTACAGACCAATAAGTCTTCTTAATTGCGATCAAAAAGCAATTGCCAAGATTTTGGCCACCCGTCTGAATAAGCATGTGGCTGCGTTAATTCACCCAGACCAAACTGGCTTTGTCTTAGGAAGATTTTCATTTTTTAATTCACGTCGTCTGCTAAATATTTTCTACAGTAATCAGAGTAAGAGCTCTAATGCTGCGTTCACACCGGACGCGATTCGCGCGAGTGATTTACATGTTAAGTCAATGCAGAGACGCGAAATGGCATTCTGCGGCGCGATTCGCGCGAATGAGGCGGCGAGATTCGCGCGATTGAGGCGGCGCGAATGACGCGAATTGAGCGTTTTGAACGCGTGATTCGCGCGAATCGCTCAAGTTGAAAAATCTGAACTTTGGCGGATATTTCGCGCCGCGTTAACCAATCACGAGCTTGCTCTAGTAGTGACGCATTTACAAGCGGAGGCAGAAATCCCAACAACAATGGAGGACAAGATAATGGTGGCCGTATGTGGAGACCCGGAGCTGTACAATACATCATCCTATCACTACAGGAACAGGAATAAAAGGAATAAAAAGGATCTTGCTTGGAAGAAAGTGAGTTATTGTGAGTTATTGTGAGCCAAGTGAGCCATTTCACAACGAGACAGGAGCAGAAAAAAAGAGCCAGAGCCAGCGGCAAATGTGAGAAGGACTAGCCGAGGGAAGGCGGGTCTCGCCGGGTACACGAGCGCTGAGCGCCGCCGATCCCCTGGATCTCACAACTCCGAAAACGCCAGATAAAATGCTCAAATAGGCACTCTTTTTATAAATTAACCACAGATTTGAGCTTTAAACAACTATATTATCGCCTGAAAAAGTCTTTAAACTACGTTTGTCGCACATTAATAGTAGTATTTTTTACAAAAAAGCTCATATAGGCTCATATAGAGCAGAAGCCCCGCCCATGACGCGAATTCGCGTCTGGTGTGTAGTTGTCACATGCGTTTTTCACACGCGATTCGCGCGAATTACACGCGCGAATGAAGCGAGTGAACTCAAAATGTTCAAGCGTCCACCTTCGCGCGATCAGCGCAAATTATTCGCGCGAATCGCGTCCGGTGTGAACGCCACATTAGACAGCTGTTCTTTCTTTAGACGCTGAAAAGGCCTTCGATCGAATAGAATGGAGTTATATGTTTTCTGTGCTGGATAGGTTTGGCTTTGGTGAGAATTACAAACGAATCATAAAAATGCTTTATCTTTCTCCTAAATCTGCAATACTCACTAATTCGGATAGGTCTGCTTTCTTTCCGCTTCAGCGAGGTACACGGCAGGGTTGTTGTCTAAGCCCATTGTTATTTAATCTAGCTCTAGAACCCCTGGCCATTCATCCTCGTAATCATTCTGAGATCAGGGGTATATCATGTGGTCATTCAGAGGTTAAACTTTCCTTATATGCGGATGACCTGCTTTTATATTTGAGTGATCCTTCTTCTGCTTTGCCATTTTTTATGGAATCACTTGAGGTTTTTGGCTCTTTTTCTGGTTATTCTGTTAATTGGGAGAAAAGTGTTTTCATGCCTTTGAGTGAAGGGTTGGATGCTCAGTTTCGGAGGTCATTACCCTTTAGAGTAACAGACGATTATTTCACTTATTTAGGGTTAATCATTCCGAAAAAATTTAAACAAATGTTCACTCTAAATTTTGCAGAAGCCATAAATAAGTTAAAAATATCTATTGATAAATGGAGGGTGCTTCCGTTATCATTAATTGGTCGGGTCAACGCTATTAAAATGGTCTCTCTACCTCGATTTGGTTATCTTTTTCAGAACTTGCCTATATATTTGCCACATTCTTTTTTTAAACAATTAGATTCTGTCATTTTGCCATTTATTTGGGGTTATAAAGCACATCGAATTTCTAAGGACCATTTGCAGAAGCCGAAAGAATTGGGTGGTCTAGCTCTACCTGTTTTCCGTCGTTATTATTGGGCTGCTAATGCCAGGGCTATGATGTTCTGGCGATTGAGGCTGCGTTCACACTGCAGGCTGAAACGACCCAATTCCGATTTTTTTTGCCCTTATGCGACCTGTATCTGATCTTTTCATGACAGTCTGAACGACACAGATCCGATCTTTTCAAATGCGACCCAGGCCACTTGGGTATGTGGTCCAAATCCGAAACATATCCGATCTTTTGAAATGCGTCTTCAGTCTGAACTGCCAGGTCACATGTATCCGACCCGCACGTCGTTGATACGCGACAAACGTCATCATTGTACGTTGAAGTAGGCGGGAAATTAAAAAAAATAAACAACTATGGCGGACGATGCTGAGACCAGTCAGTGGAAGGGAATTAACATGAGAAGGTTGTAATGGTGCTGGCTCCGTTGTGAAAATAACTTTAATAAAGCTAAACGAACTCCAATGCTGACACCCATATTTGGCTACTTCCGTAAACAACAAGTGACGTCGTTGACCGTTGAGTACTCTTCTGCGCATGCGGGTCACTTCTGGGTCATTTCACGTTCACACAGGAGATCACAAAAGGTCGCATTTAATTGGAAATGTGAACGGCCTTGCAAAAAAATCGAATTTTTTCAAAAAATCGGAATTGAGCATTAAGCCCTGCAGTCTGAACGCAGCCTTAGTGATCAAGCAGCTGATAAATTGACGGACAGCCAACCCAGATGGTTGTACATGGAGGCTCGGTCAGTGGTTGGTAGCTCTCTTGCGGCTATTCTTTTTTCGAACCCTGTACCTTTAAAGAAGTCACAGTGTAAAAATGTTGTTGTGCTCAATTCCATTAGAATTTTGAATCAATTGAAGACTGTTTTGAATATTACGCGTCCTTCAGTGCACCAGTCCATTTGTGATAATCATAATTTTTTGCCTGGCCAGTCAGATAAGGTATTTTCCTTGTGGAGAAGCAAAGGACTGACTATGATCAAGGACGTCTATATTGATGGAAAATTTGCAACTTTCGAGCACTTGTATAAAACCTTTGATCTTTCCCAATCACAATTTTTACGATATTTACAGGTGCGCCACTATATTAAACATTATTTTACTGAGCTTTAGAAGTTGCCTCAGGATCATTATCTGTATGATCTTTTTGGTCAATCCCCTAATGCCAAACAGTTGGTTTGTTTCGTTGTTTGCATCTAATTTTTCAGTCTCTTCAGATCACATCAAAGCAGCATGGGAAAGTGACACCGGAATTAATATTTCAAAGGAGATTTGGGATGAAGGACTGAAGCGAATCCATACCTGTTCTGTTAATGCAAGATTACAACTTATTCAGTTTAAAGTGCTGCATAGATTACACTATACCAAATCTAAACTTAATAAAAATTTTCCCTTCAGTTTCCCCGTTATGCGATAGATGCAAGAGCTCTGATGGGACATGCTCATACTTTTTGGTTTTGTCCTGAGATTTCTGAGTTTTGGAAGAATATTTTTCCGTGGTACTCAAACGTTGTTGGAGAAGATTTGGGGTTAGCTTTGTTTGGATGTTCTGACCCTATATTAACATTGACACACTCTCAGCAATTGTCTCTTATGTTTGGTATGGTGGTGGCTAAAAGGGTGATCCTGATGGACTGGATTTCCACTGTACCACCCAGCTTTCATAAATGGCTGGCTGGAATGGTTGCTGCCCTCAAGCTCAAAAGGATTCGTTTTTCTAAAGTAGATGCTTCTAAAAAATTTGATAAATTCTGGGGGCCCTTCCTTAGGCATCTTTCTAAGAGTTGAAATATGTTTGAGCCTATAATATGGATAACTTCTCTATTTTATCTCGTCACTCCATTGTTAATGTTTTAAGTTTATGTATTATTTTTTCTTTCTGTGCGGGTTTGGTGGGGGGTTGTTGTTGTTGTTTTTTGTTTACTTTATGTATAACATACTTTGTGTATACATTTTATGCAACTTTGTTTTGTGTTTGTATAAAAACTGTTATAAATGAAATTATTAAAAAAACAAACTGTCAACAAACACTTCCTCATCACATAATAATGCACAGCGCAGCCGACTACAGCAGCTGGTTTAGTCCAAAAATGATCAGTACTTTTTGCAGTTGGGTCTGTTCAAGGTCGGATCACGTTCTCACCACAAACAAACCGCTCCAGAGTTCGTTTGAAAGCGTATCGAGACAACCTCTTCAAGGAGGTCTCGGTACGCTTGTTTGGTCCGCTTTTGGTGCGCACCCGAGTGTGATTGCTGCTTTCACACCTGACCAAACGAACCGCACCAAAGGGGAAAACGAACTCTAGTACGATTCAACTGAACTAAATGAGGCAGGTGTGAAAGCACCCATAGAAAAATCTGGCTGTACATGAATCATTACACATCAGAAATCGCCATTAGGACTTTCTGTCGAGTTCATATTGCAAAAAGTCTTTTTGCAAAGCCTGTGCCGAAATGTATCAAAGAATTCACAGTGAAATGTACCGAATACAAATAAATAATGCTCGACTGAGACATTCACATTGTTGAAAATAAATAAAAGAATCACATTCCTAGCATTAGGATCCTTTGGAAGGTAATGCTAGTCCGTCCTGTATCGCTCTTCTCTCCTCGTCATCTCACTAACACACCAGTGGGCGGGCCAAAGTTGCAATGATGTAGTAGGCGTTGATTTTCTTCTGTAGAGGCGGTTTTTCACCATCTTTTATAGGCACATACCACCACGAGATGTTCTCTGGGCTTGTTTCCGGGATGTTCTCCGGGGCGGCAGTGGCTCAGTGGTTCATGTAGGTTGTCTACAAACCGGAAGGTCCACCTGACCAAGTGTCAAGGTGTCCATGAGCAAGACACCTAACTCCAGCTGCTCCCGACGAGCTGGATGGCGCCTTGCAGGCTGACACCGCCTTTGGTGTATGAATGGGTGAATGTGAGGCAATATGTACAGCGCTTTGGATGGCCCTGGGTCTGTTGAAAGCGCTATATAAATGCAGTCCATTTACCAGAAAAGCTGTTTTTGGACTAACAAGGATGTTTTAGGTCTGAAACTTACAGGATATTCTTATAGTATGATGACCTCTTATATGTCAAAAGCTGATTCCTCAGTTCATGACCCATTTAAAAACAATTTTGGTCGCTCTCTTTCTTAGTGCATTTTCTGCTTTTTTAAATGGATTATGAGTTTTATCTAAACTGATAGCTGATTTTAAGGTCACTTGTGCTTATTGTTGATGTTTTTTAAGGACAGACTTGAAGTCACAGACTAGATATCAGAGAGAGAGAGAGAGAGAATGTGTCTTGTGTGTGTGCACGTGTGCGTACAGCTAATCTCATGCATCACATGTCATGTTCAATACTTAATTTCCCAGCTGTCCCATCAGCATATTGAGAACACGACAAACTATTACATCTGATCTGAGAGCTGCTCGTTTTTAGACCTACATTATTCACAATGTTACTTCTGCCCACTTTAATCAATAGGATAGCTGAGAGAAGACAGGAAAAGATGGCATGGGAACATGATCAGGAAGTGATGTCCATTCCAGTCAGATTGTGGAGTAAAACTGAGCCTGTTGTTAAATGAAAAGCATGGTTAATGCAGATTTATGCGGTAGCCGAGTAGGTAACTAATATGCTAATAGACGAGTTATGCTGATGCTCTCATCATCAGGTTGAGGACGTGTGGATTTTTCTGCGTATGATTAACATGTTGATGAGCTCTTGGAGTGGCGTGTTTTCTGAGAGGAAGACAATGCTTGGCCTGGCCGTAGACAATAGAGACAATAGACCCGTTTACCCCGATCGATGGGTCGTCATTTACATCCATCGCGGTTCGGTTGGTCCGAAAACATCAGGAGTGCATCTTTGCTCTCTGTTTATTTGGATACAGATGCTGGAGCAGCTTAAAAATGGTAACGTTCAGTCTGTAAACAGCACACGTTTCCTTTATTAAAGCCTTTTATGTGACTCTATAGCATGAGTTGTCTGCTGTGTCTTTGTGATTAAACTGGGCTGAAGTTGTTGCTTTAAGATAATCTATAAAGTACTCCGAAAAGTTGATAAAATCAACTATACTAAAGGTAATGTTAGTCCGTCCTGTATCGCTTTTCTCTCCTTGTCATCTCACTAACACTCCAGTGGGCGGGCCAAAGTTCCAATGATGAAGTAGGCGTTGATTTTCTTCTGTTTTATTATAGGCACATTCCACCTCAAGTTCTCTGGGCTTGGTTACCAGAAAACCTCATCCTCTGCAGGAACATATACACATTTTTGTTTTATTCTTTAAATTATGAATGGCTCTTTAAAATGGTTGTGTCAATTTTTCCTGCCCTTGTCAATGGAAAATATGTCAGCGTTGGACAGAAAACTGTGTTTGTTAAGCTTCTTTATGAGGTCTTCAATCTTAACTTGAATTAACTTGCCAACTTTTTTTTTCCACTCCCGGCTAACAAAGCCAAGACAATGACTCCGTCAAGTAGAGATGATATTTAAATTGACAGTTGTGCTATTCATGTCTAAGAAACGAACTAGTCTTGACAGAATGACATTGAGGGATCATCCTCTGCCTTATCTAATGAAACCGTTTTAGTTTTTCTTTGTTTATGATGAAGTGTTGTTCTTTCCTCATGGCCTTAGATATGGGACAAGTCCATCACCATCAAAATTATTGTTAACTAAAACTTAAATCAATAAAAAAAATCTGTTTGTAAATATCAGTGTCTATGTAAAGTCCCCATATAACGTGTGTGAGTGAGTGAGTGAGTGAGTGAGTGAGTGAGTGGGTGAGTGGGTGGGTGGGTGGGTGTATGTGTGAGAGTGAGTTAGTGAGTGGGTTTGTATGTGTGAGAGTGTGTGAGTATGTGTGTGAGTATTTATGTGTGTGGGTGTCTGTGTGTGTGTGTGAGTGTGTGTGCATGAATGGGTGAATGTGTGAATGTGAGGCAATATGTACAGTGCTTTGGATGGCCCTGTGTCTGTTAAAAGCGCTAAAGAAATGCAGTCCATTTACCATTTCAACCTGAATACTCACCATTCTGTGTTTGGTCTAAAACGCAACTGCTGTCATGTTTTGCCACAGGACAGCAATTGCGAGTACATTTTGTGTCATCTTTGCAGGACTGTGATATGAAGAGTGCGCAAAGTAACATATTTTATACATACACATACCAGGCACAATAGCGGTATAAACACGAATACCTATTGGTGCAATATGCGTCACATGACTAAACATGCGTCATTGTTTTAAAATACCTCCGTCTTCACAGTCCACACAACGTGAAGACGGCGTTTTCAAATGTATCCACTTTGAAGAGCGTTTTCAAAAAGCTACGCTTTCGTTGACTTAAGGCGTCTCAGTGTGGACGGAAGGCCAAAACGGAGTAAAAAATAAACATTTTCAAATGAAAACATATTAGTGTGGACATGGCCTTAGTCTGAGATGAATACAAATGTGGTCGAGACAGAGACAAGACCAAGACCGTCACAAAATGATCTTGAGACCAAGGCCTGTCTCGAGTACTACAACACTAGTAAGTGCAGGTCTGGGATCAGATTTTATACCTTAGTGAAGATTAACCAACACAGGTTTTTCGACCAGTGTTGTTGAGAAATGTCTCTTTTAACAAAAATATAAACTCTTGTTGTTTATTAGCAACACATAATCCATTTCAAGTTAATCATGGGACTTTTCAGTGGTATCGAGAGGGAAATATCACTGGTGTTCGTACCATGAGAATCCATGTTTATATATGACATATTATCTTTAAAATTAATATTATATAAAACTTTTATTTTATTATTGTATAACATGACTTGTTATATATTTGGTGACACATTTTAGGAAAGAAAGGGGGGGAAAACTGAACAAAAACGAAATTTAATATTTCTATTTGATATATTTGTGTATGCCCAGTAATCTAAATGGATAATATCAGCCTAGCTGGTCGAGTTGAATTGCAGTGTCTTGTTTTTGCAGGTTTTGAACGTGGCAAAGAGGAAATCCTGCCTCTGAAAGAAGACTCCTCACACTCCATATCCAAGAGCAAGGTAAACTCACACTCTGGCAGGCTCTTACTTATTCTCCCTGCCCATGATCCTCTGGGGCTGGAATCGGATCGATGTGGGTCGGCTGGTCCTCGAGCAATCTCCAGCCCTTATTTATTAATTATACATCGTCAAGAGCATCTCAGAGGTGACAGGAAAGCAGGGGGCGTGCATTGATTAGCAGCGCTTCAGAAATAACACTCGGTAATATGATCAAATAAGCAGAACCAGATATAACCGGTTACATGACCACACATAAATGCTGAACCTCAGACTGTCTCTCACCGCGTTTCAGTTGCATCAGAGCCGTGCAGGTTTGCGCAAGGATTTAGATGTCGTAGACGTGCCGCCACATCCAGACAGGATCATGAATAGATACATTTGCAATCCCAAATAAATCCCAATTCACAGATCCCATCAAACACGAGAGCCGGGTTGCAGTCGAGAAGAAATAGCAAATATCTTTCAAACCCCTTCAAAGGCAAAATTAAGCACGGTTTCACGTTAAGTAATTTCTCCTATTGGCTTTGAAAGGCTTTGGTGTGAAATTAAAAGACAGATCTATAGACCCACCTGGCAGGTGAACTGAGTAAATGTTCAGACTTTGAAGTGCCTCTTACTAGTCATGAAACTGTATTTTGCATTATTTCGTTTAAAAAATACACAACCTTTTTTTAGGTGGTTTTCCTTTTTATTTTTCCAAGAAACAGGACTGTTTATTTGTGAAACTCCACCTGTCACCACTTTATATATTATGTTATATTTAGTGCTGTCAAATCGATGAATCGTGATTAATCGCATCCAAAATAAAAGTGTGTTTACATAATATATGTGTGTGTACTAGGGATGTCATGATACCAAAATTACAGTAGTCGGTACCAATACCATAACATTTTTACGGTTCTCGGTACCTATTTTGGTACTACAGCACAAGGTTTTTTTATAAAAAAAATTTAATTATTAAATTCATATAGTTTAGTATTCATGAAAATCATTATAAGTAAATAATACATATAAACATTTAAAGGCTACATGCTGTTTAAAAGTAAACATTGTTAGTTAAAAAGGTCAAGTGAAAAGTAAGCAGCCCTATAATAATAATTATTATTGGTATTATTATTATTATTATTATTACATAGAGATGTAGCTAAATCTACTGTACAACAGTAGCCTAATATATTTCTGTTGATTTCTTCAAGTTAAACAAACTTTCAATTTGACGGCTTGCCGTGAAACACCTTTGAGTGTCTGTGTGTTCATGATATGACCGTTTTCTCAAATGAAACGGGAAATGCTCATGAAGTGACGGTTTATGTGTTCATGTCCTCATATTGTGACACGGCAGAGGCTAAAAAGACAGGGAGTGTCACGCGTGCGTGTGTGTGTGTGCGCGTGTGCGTGCGTGTGTGTGTATGTGTGTGTGCGCGTGTGCGTCTATGTACGCGAGCTGCAAATGAAACCGTGCATCTGTGCCATTCATTCACACAGAGACGCAGAACATGCAGGATTAATATTTAAATAGTATTTTGCAGTTTAATATTCCCAGACACTAGAGTCTGGAGCCCTGCGCTTAGATAAACACAGAAGCGACTGAACGCAGCTGCATAATAATAATTAGGTTTTTTTATATAGCACTTTTCTAGGCACTCAAAGCACTTTACATATAGAAAGGGGGAATCTTCTCAACCACCACCAATGTGCAGCATCCACCTGGATGATGCGACGGCAGCCATATTGCGCCAGAACGCCCACCACACACCAGCTGATTGGTGAAGAGATATATATATGGGGATGATTAGGAGGCCATGATGGACAGGGGCCAATGGGCAAATTTGGCCATGATGCCGGGGTTACACCCCTACTCTTTATCGAAGGACATCCTGGGTTCCCTTTCAAGGGAACTCGCCCTGCGTCAAGCGCTGCGGGAACGCCTCTGCGTCATGAAGCACTCGTAAAATCAGTCCAATGGCGTGACGGGACGTCATAGGCGGGTGACGTCATTGACCAGGAAACTATAAAGCACCCCTGAACCAAACAGTGTCAGCTTCTGTGTCTTCACAAGTGCTCTATGTGAAATCGTTTGTCCTGAAATATATTGTGTGTGTGTCTCTCAAAGAAATGGCGAATCAAAAATAACAGTTCAGACAATGTGTTACTCCCTGCCCTCGTTACATCGGGGCTTGCCGTTTTTCCCCCAGCCGAGTGTGTCCTCCTCTTACAGAGTGCAACAAAGAGAGAGTGTTGCTACCCGCGCTCCCCCACAGAGAGACTGGGGGCCGGGACAGCGCTCTCAGCCAAGGTCTTCCCGAGGTAGAGCAGATCTGAGGACTGTTATCAGCTTCTTGGAAGGCCTTGGCGAAGAAGTACTGACACCAAAGGTGTCAGGCTTCTGATGGCAGTCCCCTCCGAGGGTAAGCGGTGTGTCGAGGCACCCGTCTCCTCTCTGTGCCATCAGGGGGCCGTTCTGCCAACCCTGCCACCTCTGGTGCTTCAGGGCGCAGTGGTCCTCAGCGAGCGGCTGGCTCCCTTAGTAGATTTTCTGGCAGCGTGGAAACTTCTGCCAAATATCTCAGATTGGGTCCTGTGTACAATAGAAAAAGGGTACAAAATTCTGTTCGGGTCACACCCGCCCAAGTTCAGTGGGGTAGTATCCACAGTGGTAAACTCCGAGCAGGCTCTGGTAATGGAGCAAGAAGTACAGACTCTTCTGCGAAAAGAGGCTATAGAGAGGGTTCTTCCCCACAGCAGAGAGTCAGGGTTTTACAGCCGGTACTTCATAGTTCCAAAGAAGGATGGAGGACTGCGTCCTATTCTAGATCTGCGCCAGCTAAATCGGGCGGTAAATAAGTTACCATTTTACCATTTACCATTTATGTCTCCATCCTTCCTCAGCACAGGAAGTTCCTCAGGTTTGCTTTTGGGGGCGAAGCATTCCAATATCAGGTTCTTCCATTCTGCCTAGCGTTATCACCCCGCACCTTCACAAAGTATGTGGATGCAGCTTTGGCTCCTCTTAGACTCCAGGGCATCCGCGTTCTGAACTACATAGATGACTGGCTGATTCTAGCAGAGTCGGAACATCTAGCAGCTCAGCATCGAGATGCTGTTCTCGCTCATATGAAGGCGTTGGGGTTGAGGTTAAACGTAAAGAAAAGTGTGCTATCTCCACAACAGAGTACCACTTTTTTCGCGTAGTTTGGGACACGAACACCATGAGGGTGCGCCTGGCGCCCGCCAGGGTGAAATCGATCCTAGACTCCGTGACCAGGATAAAGCTAGGCCAGTCACTCACTGTAAAGCAGTTCCAGAGACTGTTGGGTTTGATGGCAGCAGCGTCCAACGTGTTACCTTTTGGCCTGCTGTACATGAGACCCTACAGTGGTGGCTCAAGACCAAGGGATTCTCCCCGAGGGGAAATCCGTTTCACATGATCAAGGTCACACGGTGATGTCTTCGTGCCTTAGTTATGTGGAAAGATCCTTGGTTCTTGTTCCAGGGTCCGGTGCTGGGAGCTCCTTGTCGTCGCTTAACGCTAACAACGGATGCATCTCTCACCGGCTGGGGGGCGACCATGAGTGGGTCTGTGATGCTTACGCTCCACAGCTCGGCTCAGGGTCTGTGGAGCGACCATCAGCTCTCCTGGCACATAAACCAGCTGGAGCTGATGGCCGTGTTCCTGGCACTCAGGCACTTTCTCCCAGACCTGAGGGGCCATCATGTATTGGTTTGCACGGACAATACTTCGGTGGTCTCCTATATAAATCGCCAGGGGGGTCTACGCTTGCACCGGCTGTGGAAGCTGGGCCCAGGGCAAGTTGCTAACGGTCCGAGCAGTGTACATTCCGGGGTACTTGAAAACGACAGCAGACTCCCTGTCGAGGCAGGTAGTGGTGCCGGGGGGTTGGAGACTCCACCCCGAGGTGGTGGAGCTCCTAATGAGCTGCTTTGGTCAGGCTCAGGTGGATCTGTTTGCGTCTCAAGAGACAACGCACTGTCCCTTGTTTTACTCCCTCACACATCCAGCCCCTCTGGGATTTGATGTAAGATTACATTTATTTGAATGAATGGATTATAGCATTTATTTGGATTAATTATCGAGAGAGAGAGAGAGAGAGAGAGAGAGAGAGAGAGAGAGAGAGAGAGAGAGAGAGAGAGAGAGAGAGAGAGAGAGATTCGTACCTGTGTGACTGCATCTGTTCAGCGTCTCTTTTAATGAAGATGTGGGTTTATTACTGAAAAATAGTGATGTAACCCCATCGTTGCTGAGAAATATAATGTAGTGATCCAGTAACTTAGCTATTTTATTGCTAAAAGTCGCGGGCGGCGTTAATAACAAGTTTCTGTGCTCATGAATGTGCAGCGCGATCTCTGCTTTCTGAATGCGAGTGACTTGTGTGTGTGTGTGTGTGTGTGTGTGTGTGTGTGTGTGTGTGTGTGTGTGTGTGTTGCTGTAAGAAACACCTCAGAAAAATACATTCTTCTGTCAGGTGCAGTTGAAGTAGAAAGTACCTGGGAAAACAACGCTGTCAATTGAGATGGCGTAGCCAGGCTATGTCTGTGTCATTATTCCAACATTATCTTCAAAACTTGTTACAAAATAAAAAGTTTAACACTTCAGAAAAATGTGTGTATCCTTATGAAAGCAGTGTTTATATGCAGCATTTTCATTCGGACTTTTAAACCGATTACAGTGCTCTGTGTAAACACACCTGAAATGAAAACATGGCATTAATATAGAACGAGGATTCATCTGACTTGGAACTACCTGTGCATTAAACGATTTTATTGCACACCTTCCAGCCAATCAGAATCAAAAATTCAGACAGACCATGGCATAAATTACATTAGTTATTTTTAAACTAAAATGTTATGTTACGGTTTTGTTTGCACTAATAAATACTGTTGCCTAGCAGCTGCAATAACCAATAAAACTTATTAACCATATATTTTTTTTCTATATCGTCATAAATATCGTTATCGCAAATATTCTTGAAATATCGTGATATAATTTTGAGGCTATATCGCCCACCCCTAGACTGCAGCAATTAACATTTTGTCTGAACCTCTGTTTAGTTGTGTATTCAGATTCATGGGAGAATCATGATTTGTTTTGGGGTTTCTTTGTAATTTTTATTTCGTTTTTTTAATTATGTCCATAAAGTTTTTGAGTTTTAGTTTATTGATAGTTATTTTAATACTTCAGTTTAAAAAAAAAAAGAGAAAAAAGAGAAATGTTGAAGTAAAGTTTATGAAATAAATTAACGCTTTTTTAAATGTTTTTGGTTTTAGTTAATAGTTATATGTGTGTATGTATAATGAATTATGACATTAATTTAGGCCAGCTTAAAATATCATGATGTACAGCATGCATTGCAAGTTACTAACACCTGGGTTGATTTCACAGTCGGAAACCAAGCTCTATAATGGCTCAGACAAGGACGTATCGGCGTCTGGAAACAAACTTACGAAGAAGGAGTCACTCAAGGTACAGCCACACTCATCAATGACATACAGAGTTTCACTGTGTTTAATAGTTATGTATTATAATTACTAATAACTAATAATTATGATTGATGTTCGTTCAGGTGCAAAAGAAGAACTACAGGGAAGAGAAGAAACGCGCCACTAAAGAACTGCTCAGCACCATCACTGATCCGTCTGTCATCGTCATGGCAGACTGGCTCAAGGTGTGTTATTAAAATGTGTTTATTCTTATAAGCCGTCTTCATACTGGAGGTTTTGCTGTGGAATCAAGTTAGTTGCACTGAAAAAAATTAACTTTTGCTGCACGATTAATCGTTAAAAGTTCACAATCTCGATTCAAACACCCACACGATATTCCTAAATTACAGTGATTCGTCTATATGTCTATTAAACATTTGACAAGTACGATCACAGCAAACCTTCAGACAGCAGTTGTCATGTTTGTGTATGAAACAGCTTTACAAACCATCTTTTTAACCACACAGCATCATTCAAATTATAAGTACTGGGATAAAATGTTATATTTCGGATATTAACACCGATGTGTATGGTAGCGATCAAAATAGAGTAAATCACCTTTTGAAAGTAAATTGACGCTTCAAGTAAAGATTGTATCATTACATCGTTACACCAGTAGGTGGCGACAAGTGACTGTTAAAAATTGATTTGTCATTGAATCATTCATTCAAGAGATTCGTTCAAAAACACTGATTCATCCAGTAATGAAACAAGTGAAGTCTTTACAAGTGATTCATTGGGCCCTATTTTAACGATCTGAGCGCATGGCGCAGGTGCACTTAGGGCGTGTCCGAATCCACTTTTGCTAATTTAATGACGGAAAAAACAGTCGGTGGTCCAAAAGAGTTGTACCTAGTCTCTTAAAGGATGATTTCACTTCAAAATAAAAATTTCCTGATATTTTACTCACCCCCATCTCATCCAAGATGTCTTTCTTTCTTCAGTCGAAAATACATTTTTTGAGTTTTTTTAAGGAAAACATTCCAGGATTTTTCTCCACATCACAGACTTCAATGGCTACCAAAATGTTGAAGGTCCAAATCAATGCGGCTTCAAAGGAAGGGCTTCAGAGGCTCTGCACGACGAGGAATAGGGTCTTATCTAGCCAAACCATTGGTCATTTTATAAAATAAAATAAAAAATGAATATACTTTTTAACCTAAATTGCTCATCTTGCACTGCGACGAGCCAAGGATTGCTCAATCGTGCCTGAAAGGTCACGCTTAGACGTAGGCGGAAGTACCACCCCAAGCGAACATGCAAGGACTAATACAAACGCCCTTTACCAAAAAACACTCCATCTTCAACTTCAAAATAGTTTTACCTTGTTTTTGCATTTGTATTAGTCTTCGCATGTGCACTTTGTAAACAAGGGGACGGTACTTCCACCTACATCTAATGTGACCTTTCCGACGTGATTGCGCAATCATTGGCACATCGCAGAGCAGCGCAAGATGAGCAATTTAGGTTAAAAAGTATATACAATTTTCTTTTTTTAATGACCGATGGTTTGGCTAGATAAGACCCTATTCCTCGTCTGGGATCATGCAGAGCCTCTGAAGCCCTTCCTTTGAAACTGCATTGATGTGGACCTTCAACATTTTGGTTGCCATTGAAGTCCATTATATGGAGAAACATCCTGGAATATTTTCCTCAAAAAACGTCATTTCTTTTCCACTAAAGAAAGAAAGACATGAACATCTTGGATGAGATGGGGGTGAGTAAAATATCAGGATATTTTCATTTTCAATGTGAACTAATCCTTTAATGAGTCATGGGTGTGTTTTGGGTGTAACGTGCAATAAACCAATCAGAGTCTCATCACCCATTCCCTTTAAAAACCAGTTGTACTTGCTCCATGGCGGATTCGCTATTTACATGTGAGCGGAAAGACTGAACGCTTCTCCAGAGAGGAAACCTTTTATTTTTAATATTTTAAAATGTGTGTGTGCTGCTTCGCATCCCTGTGTGTGTTAAAAGCAGAGTGAACGCGCGTTGTGCCCCCGCCTATAGGCGCACATTACTAACGCGCCCTTTAAATAATAAAAAAAAAGAAAAGACTTTAGACCAGGTTTTTGTTGGTCAATGGCGCAGTCGTTCCTCAAAATAGCAACACGCCAACAATGCGCCTGAACACACCTGGTTTTCAGACCAACACACCCGGTTTTCAGACCAACACACCCATGGGTGAACAGATGGCGCGAGTGCATTTGCTATTTAAACAATGTGACGCTGGACGTGAAAATGAAAATAGTATGAAAGCAATAGTCTTGTTTTAATATAATGCATGTCCATTTATACATAAATGATTTCAAAATTGTCTCGTTCTTCATTGAATCTCATGTAATTCATCCACGTCAGACTGATGCATGTGCTCTACTATTACGTTTTGGTAGTAAAACCCAACAGGACAAAAACATGATTAAAAATTGAACAGTACTTCTCATTTTGACGTCTCCTCCTGAGTCTTTACGACGCTGCAGGGGTAAACATTGATAAAAACCAATGTGACAGTATGCAAAAAAAAGACCTGCAGGGACAGGATAAAGGTGAGTTAAATCTATCTTAGGTTTGGATCAAGTAATCAAACCACATGACCAAACATCCTCAAAATGACCTGCAGTCTCATATGAGCCCGTTTCATCTCTCTCAGATCCGTGGCACGCTGAAGAGCTGGACCAAGCTGTGGTGTGTGCTGAAGCCAGGCGTCCTGCTGATCTATAAGACCAATAAGAACGGCCAGTGGGTCGGTACCGTGCTGCTCAACGCCTGTGAGCTCATCGAGAGACCCTCGAAGAAGGATGGGTTCTGCTTTAAGCTCTTCCACCCGCTTGAGCAGTCCATCTGGGCCGTCAAGGTATGTGAGAAAACTCAGTGTTAGTTAGGGCTGCACGATTATGACAAAAATCATATTTGACGATTATTCTCTTGAATTTGTAATTGCGGTTTATTAAAGGGATAGCTCACCCGAAAATCTGATGTTTATCTGCTTACCCCCAGGGCTTCCAAGATATAGGGGACTTTGTTTCTTTAGTAGAATACAAATGAAGATTTTTAACCCCAACCATTGCAGTCTGTCAGTTGTATAATGCATGTGAATGGTTACAAAATCTATGCGAGTAAAAAAAACATGCACAGACAAATCCAAATTAAACCCTGCGGCTTGTGATGACACATTGATGTCTTAAGACATGACATGATCGGTTTGTGTGAGTAATTTTTTTTACCTCTAATACACCACTATGTCCAACAGCCTTGAGTGTGCTCTCACTTCCAGCGCTTGCATAAACTACGCCAGATCGTGTACAGACCTCACACACCGGAAGTGCGCTCAAGGCTGTTGGACATAGTGGTGTATTAGATATTAAATATGACATATTACATAACACACACAGTTTCTGCCAATCTCATGTTAATCTTGAGTACCTATAGAGTAGTATTGCATCCTTCATATCTCTGAAGAGTCTTTAGTTTTATCAGATTTATAAAAGACTTTCTGAAAACAGCCGAAATCGTGGAGGCTTGCAGTGGGTAGAGCTAAGTAGTCAAATTATCCCTGGATAACTTTCGATTCACTATACGTTCGTGTTGTTTACATTTTATATGCACTTACATGGCGATTGCCACTCACCACCTGCGGTTTCGACTCATGTCCGGGAACAAACAAACACACTTGCAGAATTCCGTTGCTGCTCTGGGAAAACAAAACTGCATCCACCGTTTCCTTAACGCTGGGATATTTGGGAAGCTGAACAAGGTTATCTTTCCCTCACGACCAGAAACACACTTCTTTAGCGACATTGTTGATTTCGTGATCTAAAAACAAAATGACAGCGCTGCTGACGGCTCCCGTAACCTGAGCAAAGCTTGTGGTTGACATTCTTGCTCTGGTTGGTGTGTGTGTGTGTGTGTGTGTGTGTGTGTGTGTGTGTGTGTGTGTGTGTGTGTGTGTGTGTGTGTGTGTGTGTGTGTGTGTGTGTGTGTGTGTGTGTGTGTGTGTGTGTGTGTGTGTGTGTGTGTGTGTGTGTGTGTGTGTGTGTGTGTGTGTGTGTGTGTGTGTGTGTGTGTGTGTGCTCATCCGGGAGAAGTGCCCATACAAGGAATTCCGCCCTTTATGACGTCATACAGGGCCATACTCTGGGGAAAAACTTTCCGAAACTTGTTCGAATCCTGAAGGAGTGTATTTGGCACAGAAATACTCCGTCATACGTCCAATTCTCGTTTTTCTTTTAACATTTTGGCCATGTTTAGCATGAGAATCAACTCTTTAACAGTGTAAATTGATTGATTTCCCCATCAAAGTCAGTCAGAAATCTTGGAGTAACATTTGATGACCAGCTGTCCTTCAGAGAACACATTTCTAAGACAGCTCGCTCATGCCGGTTTGCGCTCCACAACATCAGGAAGATTAGACCGTTCCTAACAGAGCACGCAACACAGCTTCTTGTCCAGGCCCTGGTTATTTCTAGACTTGACTACTGTAATGCGCTTCTGGTTGGACTCCCCTCTTGTGCGATCCAAACACTTCATATGATCCAGAATGCAGCAGTACGTCTTGTCTTCAACGAGCCCAAAAGGACCCACGTCACACCTCTCTTCATCTCCCTGCACTGGCTACCACTCGCTGCTCGCATCAAGTTTAAGGAGTTGACACTTGCATACAGAGCCACCATGCGCTCAGCTCCTGCTTACTTTGACTCCATTCTACAAATCCACACCCCCACCAGAAGCCTTCGCTCAGCAAAGGAACGACGGCTTGTGGTACCATCTCAGAAGGGGAAAAAATCCCTTTCCAGAACATTCTCATTCAACGTTCCCAGCTGGTGGAACAATCTTCCCAACGCCATCCGAAACGCAGAATCATTGACATCATTCAAAAGTCAACTTAAAACTCAGCTTTTCCGTGAGCACTTAACCTCATTCAAAAAACAAAAAACCTTTCCTTTCCTCTTTCTATTCCTTCTTCCCTCCCTACTCTAGCCTGTGCTACACTGAGCAATGTACACAGTCTCAGGATTTTAGGCTCTTATTCCGCTTCTTGACTCTTCATGACCAATTGCTTCATGTACCCCCAAGTTGTAAGTCGCTTTGGATAAAAGCGTCTGCTAAATGCATAAATGTAAATAAGTCAGAATGCATGAATGAAATGGCATTAGACCACCCCCTCTTTAAATAATTTAAAATATAAAAAAATGCTATGAGAATGGGCTCTTTAGTATTAGTATTTCTAGTGTAAAAACTGCCAATTGGATAGTTTGATGAAGTATTTACTGTGTTTACGCGTGTCTCAGGGTCCTAAAGGAGAAGCCGTAGGATCCATCACACAGCCGTTACCCAGCAGCCACCTGATCTTCAGAGCGGCTTCAGAATCTGACGGTGAGACATACACTCAACAGACTGCCAAAAACAGAGCGCTGTATTTTACTGTTGTTTCAATCTTTGCGTGATATGTGCAGGCCGATGTTGGATGGACGCTCTTGAACTGGCTCTGAAATGCTCGAGTTTGCTGAAGAGAACGATGATCAGAGAGGGCAAAGAGGAGACGGCGCAGACCGCAGAGCACTCGCACATCAACTTCTACAGTCTGCTGCGGGCGCACAACATGCAGGGCTTTCAGTAAGAACACATTAACACACCGAGCTGTCATGTTACGGGCTCTTTAGATTTATATTTTATTCAGCATTGATAAAAACGGACACTTCACGAACTTGCATATTCATTTTTAATGTTGGACGTTCAGTGGCAGAGTTACTTGAATCTTAAGGAATCTTAAGCGAGAGTTCAGTCATGGATCATATAATACCAGATAGTTATTTTTATTTTATGGCACATGAGAAATATGATAACCAATAATACAAATCTCTTCAGTGACTGTGTTTACATGCACTTTTTCTGTGATGTTGGTTCTGGAAGTATTTTTTCCATTCATTATTTACCATTGAGATTTATAAAAAGTCTTTATTAAAGCGTTATACACCATGAACCAAAACAATCAGCTATGAAACTTTGATTTGAAGCAATGACGTATTTGATAATCAGACTAAAAGATAAAGGTACAAGACTATACGTAAAGAACTACAATCTCATGAATGACATTAAAAATGATAGAAAATTACAAAACCATTTATTTCAGTTGATTGTAATATATGTATATATAGCAAGACGTCATGATTACATCATTCGCAGTGCTTTGTGGGAGTGGGTGGAGCTAAAGAGCTCTTGGCACATTTTGCTCATCTCTACCCTCTGATTGGTGGAATTTTCTGTATAGCATTATGGGTAATGTAGTTTTCCACCATAAATTCAGCTGTTAAACATGATTATTTAAACTAATAAGTTGAAATAATGTGGGCTGACGGCTTCAACAAAAGCATATACAATCGAGTAACAACCTCGTAGCTCATAGTAGGTCTGTCTTTAGAGGTTTATTACTTATCGTCAAAAATAATTTTAACTTTTAACTTCCAGAACGCAGCTGTTTCACTCTATGACTAATGTAGTCAGCACATCACTAATACAAGTCCTGTGTACTAACTGAGAGTTTGCGTGATCCGTCAGGTTTAACGACAGTGACCAGTTTAAGGATCCGGACCTGTATTCTGATAAGTCGGACCGTGAGAATGAGCAGGAGCAGGAGGAGTGGGAAAACGAGGTGATGGAGAAAAGTGAAGAGAGCGACAGCGACACATCGGAGCGACAGGAAGACTCGTACGTCGACCTGGATCCCAACGAGACGCTGCGGGAAACGCCTTACATCGAGCAGAGCCATGAGGAGCTCGGAGAGGTGCGAGTGAAGCCCAGTTAAATACAATCCCTCATTTAAAAACACTGTAAATGATGTGTAAATGATGACATTATCATAATGTCGTTTGACTCGAGTGTAGTGCTATTAATGCACAGACGCTATCACAATATTCAGATGTCTATTTTTGCAGCAGACAGCTGGGGAGATGAACAGTACGTCTGTGGTGGATATGACACAATCTGTTCATTCAATCTGTGTGTGTGTGTGTGTGTGTGTGTGTGTGTGTGTGTGTGTGTGTGTGTGTGTGTGTGTGTGTGTGTGTGTGTGTGTGTGTGTGTGTGTGTGTGTTTATCAGGCTGGCGAAGCGGCTCAGACAGAGACGGTATCAGAAGAGAATAAATCTCTGATCTGGACTCTACTGAAGCAGGTCCGGCCCGGCATGGACCTCTCCAAAGTCGTGCTGCCCACCTTCATCCTGGAGCCACGATCCTTCCTGGACAAACTGTCTGATTACTACTACCATGCTGACTTCCTGTCGGAGTAAGATAACAGTATTTAGATGGTCCTTATATTCACAAATAAATCGGAAATTAATAAAAAATAATTGAAATAAAGCTGAATAAAAATATATCAATGTTTGTTGAAAAACCAAGATGAAAATTAGAAATGTTGCCTTGGCAACTGACTAAAATAAATAGTTGAAATATTAACATTACTAAAACTGAAATGAAAATAAAGCTAAATATTAATAAATTAATAACAATTAATAAAAGGACATCAACATTACTAAGAAACAATTAAAATATGAAAAATAAGATTAAAGCTATCAATTTGAAATATTAATAACTACTAGTAGTTTATGAATAATTATACATTTACACTTGAGCACTAGTTATGTCATACATGAAGTTGCTGCATGTCTAGTGTTTCAAAACTGTGCCTTGTTAGGTTCTACTTAAAAAATAAATTGTGTTTAAAAAAATGAAGCAAGTCTTAAAAAAGTATTGCTTTTTAAATTTATATTTAAATAATATATTTATATTTTGAAATGTATTTAAATGTAATTTATATTTAAATAATTTCAGCATAATTAAGGATAAAGTGGGCCAAACATGGTCAAATCACGGTCACTAAATAATAATAATAATCCAATTAATAAAATGACATTGGACCCACTTTATATTAGGTGGCCTTATCTACTATGTACTAACATTTTAATTAATCATGTGATACAATGCACTTATTGTGTACATACATGTTTTTACATTGTACTTACATTTTGAAAAATACCTGCATGTAATTACATCTGTAATTAATTTCTGTTGTTACATTTGTAATTACACAGTTGACATACCCTTTCACCAAACCCTACCCTTAATCTTACCCAAACCACCACTCCTGTCCCTAACCCTACCCTTAAACTTACCCAAACCACCACACCGGTCCCTAACCCTACCCTTAAACTTACCCAAACCACCACTCCTGTCCCTAACCCTACCCTTAAACTTACCCAAACCACCACTCCTGTCCCTAACCCTACCCTTAAACTTACCCAAACCACCACTCCTGTCCCTAACCCTACCCTTAAACTTACCCAAACCACCACTCCTGTCCCTAACCCTACCCTTAAACTTACCCAAACCACCACTCCTGTCCCTAATCCTACCCTTAAACTTACCCAAACCACCACTCCTGTCCCTAATCCTACCCTTAAACTTACCCAAACCACCACACCTGTCCCTAACCCTACCCTTAAACTTACCCAAACCACCACACCTGTCCCTAACCCTACCCTTAAACTTACCCACACCACCACACCTGTCCCTAACCCTACCCTTAAACTTACCCACACCACCACACCTGTCCCTAACCCTACCCTTAAACTTACCCACACCACCACACCTGTCCCTAACCCTACCCTTAAACTTACCCACACCACCACTCCTGTCCCTAACCCTACCCTTAAACTTACCCACACCACCACACCGTTCCCTAACCCTACCCTTAAACTTACCCAAACCACCACTCCTGTCCCTGACCATACCCTTAAACTTACCCAAACCACCACTCCTGTCCCTAACCCTACCCTTAAACTTACCCACACCACCACACCTGTCCCTAACCCTACCCTTAAACTTACCCACACCACCACTCCTGTCCCTAACCCTACCCTTAAACTTACCCACACCACCACACCGGTCCCTAACCCTACCCTTAAACTTACCCAAACCACCACTCCTGTCCCTAACCATACCCTTAAACTTACCCAAACCACCACTCCTGTCCCTAACCCTACCCTTAAACTTACCCAAACCACCACTCCTGTCCCTAACCCTACCCTTAAACTTACCCAAACCACCACACCGGTCCCTAACCCTACCCTTAAACTTACCCAAACCACCACTCCTGTCCCTAACCCTACCCTTAAACTTACCCAAACCACCACTCCTGTCCCTAACCCTACCCTTAAACTTACCCAAACCACCACTCCTGTCCCTAACCCTACCCTTAAACTTACCCAAACCACCACTCCTGTCCCTAACCCTACCCTTAAACTTACCCAAACCACCACTCCTGTCCCTAATCCTACCCTTAAACTTACCCAAACCACCACTCCTGTCCCTAATCCTACCCTTAAACTTACCCAAACCACCACACCTGTCCCTAACCCTACCCTTAAACTTACCCAAACCACCACACCTGTCCCTAACCCTACCCTTAAACTTACCCACACCACCACACCTGTCCCTAACCCTACCCTTAAACTTACCCACACCACCACACCTGTCCCTAACCCTACCCTTAAACTTACCCAAACCAAAACACCTGTCCCTAACCCTACCCTTAAACTTACCCACACCACCACACCTGTCCCTAACCCTACCCTTAAACTTACCCATACCACCACACCTGTCCCTAACCCTACCCTTAAACTTACCCACACCACCACACCTGTCCCTAACCCTACCCTTAAACTTACCCACACCACCACACCTGTCCCTAACCCTACCCTTAAACTTACCCACACCACCACACCTGTCCCTAACCCTACCCTTAAACTTACCCACACCACCACACCTGTCCCTAACCCTACCCTTAAACTTACCCACACCACCACACCTGTCCCTAACCCTACCCTTAAACTTACCCACACCACCACACCTGTCCCTAACCCTACCCTTAAACTTACCCACACCACCACACCTGTCCCTAACCCTACCCTTAAACTTACCCACACCACCACTCCTGTCCCTAACCCTACCCTTAAACTTACCCACACCACCACACCGGTCCCTAACCCTACCCTTAAACTTACCCAAACCACCACTCCTGTCCCTAACCATACCCTTAAACTTACCCAAACCACCACTCCTGTCCCTAACCCTACCCTTAAACTTACCCACACCACCACACCTGTCCCTAACCCTACCCTTAAACTTACCCACACCACCACACCTGTCCCTAACCCTACCCTTAAACTTACCCACACCACCACTCCTGTCCCTAACCCTACCCTTAAACTTACCCACACCACCACACCGGTCCCTAACCCTACCCTTAAACTTACCCAAACCACCACTCCTGTCCCTAACCATACCCTTAAACTTACCCAAACCACCACTCCTGTCCCTAACCCTACCCTTAAATTTACCCATACCCCCACACCTGTCCCTAACCCTACCCTTAAACTTACCCAAACCACCACTCCTGTCCCTAACCCTACCCTTAAACTTACCCAAACCACCACTCCTGTCCCTAACCCTACCCTTAAATTTACCCATACCCCCACACCTGTCCCTAACCCTACCCTTAAACTTACCCATACCACCACACCTGTCCCTAACCCTACCCTTAAACTTACCCAAACCACCACACCTGTCCCTAACCCTACCCTTAAACTTACCCAAACCACCACTCCTGTCCCTAACCCTACCCTTAAACTTACCCAAACCACCACACCTGTCCCTAACCCTACCCTTAAACTTACCCAAACCACCACTCCTGTCCCTAACCCTACCCTTAAACTTACCCATACCACCACACCGGTCCCTAACCCTACCCTTAAACTTACCCAAACCACCACACCGGTCCCTAACCCTACCCTTAAACTTACCCAAACCACCACACCTGTCCCTAACCCTACCCTTAAACTTACCCACACCACCACACCGGTCCCTAACCCTACCCTTAAACTTACCCACACCACCACACCTGTCCCTAACCCTACCCTTAAACTTACCCAAACCACCACACCTGTCCCTAACCCTACCCGTTTCCCACCTCATTATCAGCAAAGGTGTTTTGCAATACAATTTGAACACAGTAAGTACATTGTACTTATTTTTTGATGTAAGTACATAGTAGTTAAGGCCACCTAATATAAAGTGGGGCCATGACATTTATTCATATGAATGATAATCACAATAAATTGTTTATTATTGTGATGATGATTATTATTATTAGATATAAATGTACTTTATTTCATTGGATTATTTGTCCACATATAGTTCTCAGTGTGAAGGCAAAATAAAATGTAAAAATACACATCAAATCAGATTATAGTATGTTTGTTGTCTGTTGTTTATGTCATCAGAGCGGCGGTGGAGGAGAACGCTTATAACCGTATGAAGAAGGTGGTCAAATGGTACATTTCTGGATTCTACAAGAAGCCAAAGGTGAAGACAGATTCACTAACAGCCATCAGGAGTCTCAAATCTGTCATTTTACTTCATATTCCCATCATTTTGGTCATTGGCAGGGTTTGAAGAAACCGTATAACCCCATTATCGGAGAAACATTTCGCTGTTTATGGATCCACACCAGGACGACCAGCAAAACCTTCTACATCGCCGAACAGGTAAAGCACTGACATGCACTTTCATTCCAGTTAGTATTGAACTACACACCCAAGAAAATGCCTCTGTCGTCCTCCAGGTATCCCATCATCCTCCAGTTTCAGCCTTTTATGTCAGTAACAGGAAGGATGGCTTTTGTCTCAGCGGAAGCATCCTGGCCAAGTCCAAGTTTTACGGTGAGATAGAAGATACACTCTATTAAAGCGCATGATCTTGTATAACACACACGTTTATTTGTGAGTTTGTTGGTGTGTCTTTTAGGAAACTCTCTGTCGGCCATCTTGGATGGTGAAGCCAGGCTGTCGTTTCTGAACAGAGGGGAGGACTATGTGATGAACATGCCCTACGCTCACTGCAAAGGTCTGTCTGCGCACATGCACACGTGTTAAAGTCTGTTAAACACCCGTCAGCTCAGCTAACACCCCTGACTCTGTCATACTGCACGACTAACCCTATCCCGTTGTCTTCTGTAGGGACACATCTAGGTATGTTTACATGTGTAGTAACTCGTTTGGACTGGTTTAGATACATGTGCAGTATCCAGGCTAGATTTTGCATTTAGTTAGACTATGACAGTTTGGTAACACTTTATACCGGATATCTCTCTTAATAATAACAAGACAAACAATTAATTATGTAATGCTTAACAGATCATTAGCTAATGTACATTCAAATATATTTTTAATTGATATATATTATATATTTACTGTGTGTGTGTGTGTGTGTGTGTGTGTGTGTGTGTGTGTGTGTGTGTGTGTGTGTGTGTGTGTGTGTGTGTGTGTGTGTGTGTGTGTGTGTGTGTGTGTGTGTGTGTGTGTGTGTGTGTGTGTGTGTGTGTGTGTGTGTGTGTTTATATAAAAAATGTGTGTATACACTGTGCTGTGTGTGTGTGTATGTGTATGTATATATATATATATATATATATATATATATATATATATATATATATATATATATATATATATATAAATAATTAAACATTAAATATAAATAATATATTTATATTTAATGTTTAATTATTTATAATTTACTTAATTATATTTGTAATTTAAATATATGTATAGTATTTTTATATATTTTTTAATTATAATTTTTTATTATAAATAATAATATTATAAATATATATAAATATTATAAATACAATTCATAATTGTAATAATTATAAATAATTATTAAAGTTATATGTTTATATATATATATCAACATGATTCTTTTTTTTTTATGAATAAGTATATTAAATACATATTCATAACACTAATATATATATAATATTATAAATATTATAAAATATTAATTATTATAAATATATATATATTATACATTTGTTTCATAATTGTAATTATTATAAAAATATATTAAAATGATATATATATATGTTTGTAAACATGGTCTATAATATTTATTATTTTTAAAAATTGAGTATATTAAATACATTTCCATAACTATATATATATAAAAAATAACTATTATGAATCATGTTTATATATATATATATATATATATATATATATATATATATATATATATATATATATATATATATATATATATAAACATGATTCATAATAGTTATTTTTTATTATATATATATAATTGTAAGTTATAAGTTATAAATATATATTAAAAACAATATGTGAATTTGAGAAAGTATATTAAATTATTTATATATATATATATATATATATATATATATATATATATATATATATATATATATATATATATATATATATATATATATATATATATATATATATATATATATCATTATTATTTAATATACTTTTTCAAATTCACATACATATTGTTTTTAAATAATAAATATGCATTTAATATGTGGAAAATAATTTCCCCTTTGGGGACAATAAAGTTTAAGTAAGTAATATGCTTTTTTCATATTTGATCTGTTAATCTTTCTATAATATTTTGTAATGTTGAATTATCATCATGAAGTGTTACCAAAGACCACCTCCTGCAGACTAAGGTCTGGCTTAGCAAGCGTCATGTTTTTACGGCTGTTTGTCCAGTAACGTGATTTGTGCGTTGTTGGGTTTTATTTATAAGATTATTATTATTTTAAGAAAACATGTGCAAATAAAATAAATCTCAATGTCCATGCACACACACATAGGTGTATTCACTAACACTCAGATACACACATTCACTTATGCAGATTAACACACATTCTGTGTCTGTGTGTGTCTCAGGGATCCTGTACGGTACTATGACTCTGGAGTTGGGCGGTCAGGTGTCCATCACCTGTGAGAAGACGGGCTACAGCGCTCAGCTGGAGTTCAAACTCAAGGTGTGTGTGTGTGTGTGTGTGTGTGTGTGTGTGTGTGTGTGTGTGTGTGTGTGTGTGTGTGTGTGTGTGTGTGTGTGTGTGTGTGTGTGTGTGTGTGTTTTTAAGCTTTTGTGATATTTAGAAGAACAGTGTGGCACAGAAAGGCCACAGACATCACATCCGTAACACATCAAACCAAATGCCACACTGATAACGACACAACATCCACAAATGAAAGATTCTTTGTATGACTTGTTTCAATCGCATGACTGATATTTTTCCATCATCTCAGCCGTTCCTGGGCAGCAGTGATAGTGTCAATCAGATCAGCGGGAAGATCAAACTTGGGAAGGAGGTGCTGGCGACACTCGAAGGGCACTGGGTGAGTACTGTGTGTGTGTGTGTGCTAATATAGTCTAGACCAGGGTTCCTCAAATCTTGCCCTACTCACCTACCTGTAGTTTTCTAATGAACCTGAAGACATTGATTAGCATGTTCAGGTGTGTTTGATTAGGGTTAGAGCTAAACTCTGCAGGAAAGTGGATCTTGTGGGCCAGATTTGAGGATCCCCGGTCTAGACCAAGGGTCTCCAAACACAGTCCTGGAGGGCCACTGTCCTGCAGAGTTTAGCTCCAACCCCAATTAAACACACTTGAACCAGCTAATCAGTGTCTAACTAGGGCCTTGTAATACACTGATTAGATGGTTCAGGTGTGTTTATTTAGAGTCCGTGTTGGGCTGCAAAGATGTAGGCCCTGTCCCAAATGGCACCCTAAACCCTCACAGTCTTCCTTAGAGTCCGCACTTTAATGACGTAACGCCGCTTTGACTGCTGGGAAGAAGTCCGCTGTATAACCCACACCAGTGCGGGCTCCGCAGAAGTGCGCATCGAGGGTGCATATCGACCTCAAAGGGGGCGCTCGTGATGACAAAATGGCCTAAAATGACAAATGGGACACCCTGCGTTCTCGTGGACTTAATGGACTCCCGCACGCAGCGGCCACAAGTCCACAAGACCGAAAGTGCACATGAAGTGTGCCATTTGGGACAGGGCCGAAGTTGACGATGCTGACTCGTAAAGAGGGAAATGCACCTTTCATTTGGATTACATAATCAAAGTATTTGTTTTCGATTTGAATTGGTTTGTTTAAACGTAGGTATTTCAAGCTTTCTATAGGCCAGTGTTAATTTTGACGGCAAATTTTGATTTAGTTTTAGTCATAGTCTTTTGACTAAAATGCCATTTAGTTTTAGTCATATTTTAGTCACCTGGATTGTTTTGAGTTTTAGTCTAGTTTTAGTCTCCTAAAATCCTGAGTTTAGTTCAATTGTAATACATTAAGCATTTAAGCATTACATAACCGACTGTCACTTGAACTGACATTTTGACATCATTTTGTTTTTGACATTAAAAATACACGAAAGAGCTCAATTCACTTTTTTGTTTGTGTTTTAAAAACATCTATATAGTTTTTATAACTTTGTATTTCTGTTTTAGTTAGTAGGCCATATCAGGTTAAGCTAAAGCTTCAAATAAGTGTTTGTTATTTTTTTAATTTCAGTTAACATTTATTTAATTTCAAGTAATGAATTTTTTTAATGGTTTTAGTGAACTATTATAACCCTGATACTTTATTGAATATGTGTCCAGTACTGGTCTTTCCTCCTGACTATGAATTAAATGGGAATTAAATTAAATACAGTTTATTGTGTAAGCAAAAACGAATATATAATGCGTGACTTTTAATAATAAACCAGCTGGAAATACACCAGGACTCTTATTTTGAAATGTCTGCGCCTTACTATTGCAGTTGCAGGAGCTCATTCAAGTTCAGGAGATAAAATATGCATTGTTACAACCGTCTAAAACACATTACTATATAAACATTGTCATTATTCATCAGCATTAGTTCATAAACAATTGTCTGGCATAAATGTGCGCTATTCAGTGATTGTGAGCCGCTCTGGAGCGCTGGATTGGGGATGCGTGAGCCTGTAGGCCGTGTGTTTTCCAGCGGTTAGATCAGCACGTTCAAATCAAATGTGCGCATCTGTTACACAGGACCTCAGTTCTGACCGGATCTCTTCCCTAATCGACCCTCCCTAACAATTTTGTCTCGTTTTTACTTCTTGACAAAAATGACAGTAAGTTTTCGTCATAGTTTTTGTCATCCAGCACTAGTTTTTATTTAGTTATCGTCTCGTTTGAAAAAAGGTTGTTGACGATAATTTAACACTGCTATAGGCCTATTTCTCATGTCTGTGAGGAAAGTATATGCTGAGTTGCGGTTCATTTATGTGACGCAGTCGAATACGGAGAAACTTTCTGCTCTTTAGTTTATCTGTGCCCTGTCTAGTGCTTCAGATTTGTCGTGTTGTCGGCCTGAGTAGCAGTTATCTTGTCGTGAATATTGCATTGCGTGCTGTTGGCATCGAGCCTGGTGAAATGTAGCCACACAGTTGGCTGAAATTTTTCAACTAAATATCCAAATAAATCTAATTATTAAAGGGGCTATATGCGTTTTTTTGAAATTTAAACTCGCGACTGACACCTGTGGCCAAAAAACAGAACTGCTCTTCATTTCTGCTCGCTCTCGCAGCGCGCGCTCGTACGTGTACACTTCACAAGTCATCTGCTGCAAGGAGGTCAACATTATGTTTACAGAGGTAAGAACAGTCAAATACATATATTGTTTGAGATAAGTGTTCTCTTATCAAAACGTCAAACGTGTAGCTGACAAACGACACAAAAAATGTATACATTAAATAAATAAATAAACCCATTTCGCCATTGGCATACACGCTGATGAAGGGCGCACAGACCGAAACTTTCGTCGAATATTAAAAACACAAATCTGAGCACTGTCCTTGACGACTGAGCACTGTCCTTGACCACTTATTATACACAAGTAGCTTACTATCACCAAGTATGAAAGACACATATACATAATACTATTTAGCAATATTTATTGACTACATGTCTTATGTGAAATAAAATGCACCACACTTTACATCTTCATTTACTTCTTATTTTTTGTTAAGATGTAGAAACAACAAACAATATAATGTAGCTTTACATGGCTATATAATAAATCCTCCAAGGCTCAAATGCGAAGCCGATGTTCACTCTAGTCCTTGCAATGCGCCGGTCTCTCTCAATCTTCGACCTTTTTTGGCCACTTGTCAGGGGTTTAACTTTTTTAGTCTTCTGTGGAGTTACTGTTGGTGTCCGAGTTGTCCTGGGTCTCTTCTGTGTATTCGTTAAATCCATTGCACTGCTTGCGAGTGTAGGCTACTTTCTGACTAGCGGTGGTGGCAGAGTGGTCTGAAACGTTTAACATGAACGCGCTTGACGTCACATCCGCAGACAGCGCGGGAAAAGACGACCCGTCAGAAAATATGAAAAATAGGATACAGGCTTATAGGTGCACCCACTGTGAGCGGACAAGGTGCCAGTATGCTCATCAGGAGATGTTTGAGTCATAAATGGTAAAATAAAAAGGCTATAGTTACGTTTATTTTGGGGAAAAAGTTGCATATAGCCCCTTTAAACTAAATTAACCATATAAACTAAATTACTGATCTAAAGCCCACACTGTCACTGTATGATAATTGAAATAAACTGATGACATTACCGTTTTCTCCAGAACGGCTATACGGCTGAATGAAATTATGCTGCATTATTTTCCTGTTTAACACTGTAAAGCTGCTTTGAAACAATCTGCATTGTTAAAAGCGCTATATAAATAAAGTTGACTTGACACTTTTGATCTTTTCTACATCTTTTACATCGATGTGGGTTGGGATGCTTACCCCCTATTTATACTACACATGTCTGTAGTGCGTCATCGCTCCGGCTGGTATAAACAGTAGGATTGACTAGAGTGGACGCGATCAGCTGGTCGTGTCGGAGCCATAATGCAGACGCAGACAGGGGTTACACGCTACAGCCTCACATGCGAGCCACGTCTCTGGGCGTAACTGCCGTAAACTAATGTTTTTTCCACCACAGCCAATCGTGCTGCCTGCTTATAGCCTCACTGACATTGACAAAATTTGGTATCAAACGACAAGACCTTTTTACGATACTCGATAGTATTGAGGCAATTCGGTCTGTACCTAAAAAGTATCGAACTCGATACCCAGCCCTACTTTGAACTCTTTGAGAAGTCAGATGTCATTTTGTGTGTTTTCTACAGGACAGCGAAGTCTTCATCAACGATAAGAAGACGGGTGAGATGGAGACGTTCTGGAACCCAACGCCAGAGCTGAGGCAGGACCGTCTGATCCGATGCACCGTTCCTCCTGAAGAACAGAGCGAGTTTGAGTCCGAGAGGTAATTCATAAAAATACAACAGAATCGCACAGAAAATTTGGAAGAATAAATCAAAAGTATGGCTGTGCACTTTATCAAATCGTGAGATTAGTGTGTGAATGTTAAACCACAAAAGACTCTTCCTGTTCTGCGCTCTTTGTGTGAATGAGCGGCGCAGTTTTGTCCACTACACACACACTGAAGCACGCTTGACGCTCGTGGTGTTTTCAGCGTCTGCCGTTTCACTATAACTTCATCAGCTGAGAGTCACTTCACAAGCATTTCATCTGAGAACACGATCAGTTACACACAGGAACTCAAAGATCTTCACTACAACCCGCCAAAATAAAAGCTCAGTTTAACTTGAACTTGTGTCGTCAAGTCAAGTCAGCTTTATTTCAATAGCGCTTTTCACACACAGATGTTTCAGAGCAGCTTTACAGTGAATTAATTTTGTTTTAGATGAAAAGCTAAAGTAAGTTTTTTGATTGATTCATTTCTGTTGTAAAAACTGATTTCAAAATGTAAAAACGCAAATTATATTGCACAAAATGAAAAGAATAATGTAAATATTATTATTATAAGTGTGAATCAAGTGCATTTAAAAAAAATAACAAGCCTGATTTAATCTCTTAAATGTGTGTTTTGGTCATAATTTAGACTTTTTAAAAAATCTAATTTCAGCTTTTTATCTCATAATTAGCACTTTTAATCATAATTTAGATTTTTAAAGTCATAACTCTTCATCTCACAATGACTTGGCATGTCATATTTTTGACTTTTTATCTAATAATGAGGACTTTTAAAATCATATTTTCAACATTTTATCTTATAATTATGACTTAGCATGTCGTATTTTTGACTTTTTATCTCACTATTATGACTTTTAAAATCATAATTTTGACTTTTTATCTAATAATGAGAACATTTAAAATCATATTTTCAACATTTTATCTCTTAATTATGACTTTATGATAATTGAAATTAGCTGATTAGTAATATAGTTGAATATTTAGTGTCCCCAACTATTGGACAGTAGAATGTACTATTTTTTTTTATTAATAATACAATTATAGGAATATCACACAACTTTTCTACTTTGTTATTTTAACAGTAAACCTCTGTTGCACACACACACACTCATATATATATATATATATATATATATATATATATATATATATATATATATATATATATATATATTATTATAATATTATTATTATTATTATATATTTTTTTATTATAATTTTTTTATAAAATAAAATGGAATTTGGGGAAAAAACTGATTTTATAGGGCACTAAAACTGAATTTTTGTTCAACTTTAAATGTGAAATTTTATTTAACCATAAAAATGGAATCCAGAAGAAATTAAAACTGAACAAAACTGAGTCTCGGAAAAAATAAAAACAGGATTTCTTTGATCGCTAACGCTCAGTGACACGACAAATAACCCTAAAGGTTCTTGCACACCGAGTCCGAGATTTCCACACATTAAAAAATAAATACGTCCTCACGTTGTGTTAATCACGTTTATACTCTACCTCCAAAACTTTCGTCTGTCATAAAAAAATTCGAATCGGATAAAATTTTCTGTGTTTTTAGCATCCATAGCATTTTAAGAGGTGTATTTCTGACTTTAAGCTCTCAAATAGTTTCACGAATTTGAAAACGAACACATTTACAGAAGTCTTTCCTTCTCATCTTAAGGCTGTGGCAACATGTGACACGGGCCATAAATAACAAGGACCAGACGGAGGCGACCAATGAAAAGTTCATTCTGGAGGAGGTTCAGAGGAAGGCGGCCCGCGAGCGCAAGGCCAAGTGCGAGGATTGGACGCCCGCTCTGTTCGAGCAAGACCCCGCCACCGGAGAGTGGCATTACCGCTACGCTGAGTAAGCACAGCTTTTAATTTCATTACGTTTCAAAAGATTCATTCCAGTGTTAATGTTTCATGCCTTCATTTGAGTACCACCGTGTTTGATGATCAATTTGTATTCTATCATAAATCCAGAACAAATTAAAGCACAACACAGAAGATTTTATTAAATGGTTAAAATTGATCAATTCTACTGAATTAAATGTATTTATTTAATTTGTTTAACTAAATCGTCAAATGGGAAAAATGAAACTGATTTCATAGGGCCCTAAAATGTCATTTTTGTTGAAAAATTGTTGTTAAATTGAATCAACACAGAATATCTATAAAAAAATTAAGTTGTTGAAGTATTATGAATTCAATTGATTCGACATGATTTTTGATTATTAAATTAAATGTATTTATTTAACTAAACCATTATAATTCAAATGTTAAACATAGAAAACAGATTTTATAAGGCCCTAAACAATTTTTTTTTGTTAAACTTGTAAAAATAAATGGTTTCAACACAGAATGTCTAAGAAAAATGAATAATGCCCTATTATTATATAAATTTTCAATTGAAATTTTTGAAGTATTATGAATTCAGTTGACTAGACATTATTTTTTTATTAGTAAATCACGTTTATTTATTTTATTTAACTTTATTTAAATGGAAAACACAGATTTTGTGATTTCATAAAACTGATTTTTTTAATTTTTTATAACTAAAATTGAACTGAACCATTAAAACGGATCAGCGAGCGGTTCAGTCGGTGTTCACTGTTGTTTTCATAGCACACGCTGCCTCCTCCTGGACAGGAAGTGCACTGTAGCGTGTCAGGTTTACTGTGAGGATGGTGTGTTTCTCTCTGTGTCCTAGCACTCGTCCCTGGGATCCGCTCAACGATCTGATTCAGTTCGAGAAAGACGGCTGTATTCAGACCAAAGTGCGCCACAGGACGCCTATGGTACGTTCAGCCAGTGTAGTTAGTCTCAGTACCCAGCAGGGCTCCCGGAGGGACAATTACCTGAGCCAGGTACGTCCTTCTGTCCCCACCTTTCCCTCGTTCTACCCACAATCCCTCTCTCTCTGCTTCCATCTCATCATCGCCTGCCGTCGCCTGCGCTCTGTCCATTCTTCAACCAACCAATCACCGTTCTGCAATGCAACCAATCATCTGCTGCCTGACCTGGTCACATGACCGCTCTGCTTCATTTTCAGCTTTTGTTTCTTCTATGTGCTCTTTGCCGTTTGCCTGACTCTCATGCATGCCTGTGGGATTTTTGTGTTTTTTGGTTTCATCAGGGATGCTTCTTTGAAACTAGGGTTCAAAATTAACACTTCATTTGTGAATCTAAAAAAAAAGCATTTAAAGAGATTTGAATAAATGTGCACATTAAATCACACTGGATGGAAACAGCATTTCCTTGTGATATTTAAAAAAATTAAATAAATAATAAATGTAATATATAGTTAGAAATTAAATTCAAGTTTAAATAAATAATAAATGTTGTATTAAATAAAACAATAAGAAGAAATTAAATAATATAAAGAAAGAAATAATAAATGTAAGATTTGAAAAGATGAGTGTAATAATAAAAATGATTAGAAATTGAATTTGCATTTAAATAAATAATTGTAAGATTTAAATACATAATAAATTGTCATAAATAAAAAGTAGAAATTAAATATACATAAAAAATTAATGTATTTATATATTTATATTATATTTTGTATTTATATTATATTTATATAATTAATGTTTTTATACTTTTATAAATGTAAATAATAATATTATTTAGTAAACAAATAAAAAATAATTATGAATTAAATCTGCATTTAAATAAATAAATCTAAGATTTAAATACATAATACATTTTATGTATATTTGCATTTAAATAATAAATGTTGTAATAAATAAATAAGTAGACAAACAATTATACATTTACAAAATAATAATAAATGTAATAAAAATAATTTGAAATTAAATGCGTTTTCAAATAAACAGTAAATTTAATAAATAGAATAGTAAAACAAATAATACATTTATTAATAAATACAAAATAATTTGAAATTAAATTAGCATTTAAATAAATAAATGTAATATTTAAATACATAATAAATGTAATAATGAAATGTATTTAAATTGCATTTAAACAAGTAATAAATGTAATTAGAAATTAAATTTGCAACTTGTATAGAAACATAGCTAATGGCACATACAAGGAAAAACTGCTCAGTAATTATTAATAAAAATACAGCTTAATGGCCAGTATTAAATAATTATGACTGGTAAAAATGTTCATTTTGGACCCTATTTGCAGCCTTTCAGAAATATCTGAGAATCACATGCATAATTCAGACTGTCATAACCATAATATAAAGACTGAAAGGTGTGAATGTTGGGCTCTCGTCTGCGTGTGTGTCTGTAGGTGACAGGAGCAAAACGGAAACATAAGAGTGATAAACCTAAAAGTCCAGAAAGTGGCTGCTCGTCTCCGGAGCCGGACCGACAGGACTCGTCAGGCAGTGAGAGTATGTCACACACATGAACACACACACGCATGTGCTAAAAAAATGCCACGTGCCAAACACCTGATCATGATCTCTCCTTCAGGGCACAAAAGCAAACACAACAGCCGCCTCAGGAAGAAAGGAACAGATCTGAGTGAAATCCAAAGTGCCATCGAGTCGATCAGACAAACACAGGAAGACATAAACAGGTAAAACTGCAGTCGTGTCACAAATGACGCACTATACACTACGCACCATATGTACTCAACCGTGTAGTGTATGAATTTTATGCACTTTTACACTTTTTTAAGGAAAGTCTGGAGGGACTAACATCTGTTAGCCCCTCCCCCTCAACGTCAGAGTCTGTTAGCCCCTCAACATCATTCTGTTAGTCCCTCCCCCTCAACATCAGAGTCTGTTAGCCCCTCCCCCTCAACATCAGAGTCTGTTAGCCCCTCAACATCTGTCTGTTAGTCCCTCCCCCTCAACATCAGAGTCTGTTAGCCCCTCCCCCTCAACATCAGAGTCTGTTAGCCCCTCAACATCTGTCTGTTAGTCCCTCCCCCTCAACATCAGAGTCTGTTAGCCCCTCCCCCTCAACATCAGAGTCTGTTAGCCCCTCAACGTCAGTCTGTTAGTCCCTCCCCCTCAACATCAGAGTCTGTTAGCCCCTCCCCCTCAACGTCAGTCTGTTAGTCCCTCCCCCTCAACATTAGAGTCTGTTAGCCCCTCCCCCTCAACGTCAGTCTGTTAGTCCCTCCCCCTCAACGTCAGTCTGTTAACCCCTCCCCCTCAACATCAGTCTGTTAGCCCCTCCCCCTCAACATCAGTCTGTTAGTCCCTCCCTCTCAACGTCAGTCTGTTAGTCCCTCCCCCTCAACATTAGTCTGTTAGCCCCTCCCCCTCAACATCAGTCTGTTAGTCCCTCCCCCTCAACATCAGTTTGTTAGTCCCTCCCCATCAATGTCAGTCTGTTAGTCCCTCCCCCTCAACATTAGTCTGTTAGCCCCTCCCCCTCAACATCAGTCTGTTAGCCCCTCCCCCTCAACATCAGTCTGTTAGTCCCTCCCCCTCAACGGCAGTCTGCTAGTCCCTCCCCCTCAACATTAGTCTGTTAGCCCCTCCCCCTCAACATCAGTCTGTTAGTCCCTCCCCCTCAACATCAGTCTGTTAGTCCCTCCCCCTCAACATCAGTCTGTTAGTCCCTCCCCCTCAACATCAGTCTGTTAGTCTCTCCCCCTCAACATCAGTCTGTTAGTCCCTTCCCCTCAACATCAGTCTGTTAGTCCCTCCCCCTCAACATCAGTCTGTTAGTCCCTCCCCCTCAACATCAGTTTGTAAGTCCCTCCCCCTCAACATCAGTCTGTTAGCCCCTCCCCCTCAACATCAGTCTGTTAGTCCCTCCCCCTCAACATCAGTCTGTTAGTCCCTTCCCCTCAACATCAGTCTGTTAGTCCCTCCCCCTCAACATCAGTTTGTAAGTCCCTCCCCCTCAACATCAGTCTGTTAGCCCCTCCCCCTCAACATCAGTCTGTTAGTCCCTCCCCCTCAACGTCAGTCTGTTAGTCCCTCCCCCTCAACATTAGTCTGTTAGCCCCTCCCCCTCAACATCAGTCTGTTAGTCCCTCCCCCTCAACATCAGTCTGTTAGTCCCTCCCCCTCAACATCAGTCTGTTAGTCCCTCCCCCTCAACATCAGTCTGTTAGTCTCTCCCCCTCAACATCAGTCTGTTAGCCCCTCCCCCTCAACATCAGTCTGTTAGTCCCTCCCCCTCAACGTCAGTTTGTAAGTCCCTCCCCCTCAACATCAGTCTGTTAGCCCCTCCCCCTCAACATCAGTCTGTTAGTCCCTCCCCCTCAACATCAGTCTGTTAGTCCCTCCCCCTCAACATCAGTCTGTTAGCCCCTCCCCCTCAACATCAGTCTGTTAGTCCCTCCCCCTCAACATCAGTTTGTTAGTCCCTCCCCCTCAACATCAGTCTGTTAGTCCCTCCCCCTCAACATCAGTCTGTTAACCCCTCAACATCAGTTTGTAAGTCCCTCCCCCTCAACATCAGTCTGTTAGCCCCTCCCCCTCAACATCAGTCTGTTAGCCCCTCCCCCTCAACATCAGTCTGTTAGTCCCTCCCCCTCAACGTCAGTCTGTTAGCCCCTCCCCCTCAACATCAGTCTGTTAGCCCCTCCCCCTCAACGTCAGTCTGTTACTTTCATTTCACTGCTGGTTAGATATGCTCTATATAATTGTGTATTTGACAAATAAATCTTGAATCTTGAATCTTAGTCCCTCCCCCTCAACGTCAGTCTGTTAGCCCCTCCCCCTCAACATCAAAGTCTGTTAGCCCCTCCCCCTCAACATCAGTCTGTTAGTCCCTCCCCCTCAACATCAGAGTCTGTTAGCCCCTCCCCCTCAACATCAGTCTGTTAGCCCCTCCCCCTCAACATCAGTCTGTTAGCCCCTCCCCCTCAACATCAGAGTCTGTTAGCCCCTCCCCCTCAACATCAGAGTCTGTTAGCCCCTCCCCCTCAACATCACTCTGTTAGCCCCTCCCCCTCAACATCAGTCTGTTAGCCCCTCCCCCTCAACATCAGAGTCTGTTAGCCCCTCCCCCTCAACATCAGTCTGTTAGCCCCTCCCCCTCAACATCAGAGTCACAGAATAGTGCAGAAGTCCACCTTGCATCTCAGCACGTGCTGTAGAAAGAAAGAAATACTTCAGAGTGAAAAGCAAGGATATTAACTTCTGTCAACATTGCGTCCAGGAGCGTCAACGCCCTGAGGAGTCGAGTGGCGAGTCAACCGACGACGGAAAGCTGGTTCCTCACTCACCGAGATTTCGCCATCATCCTCTTCCTCATCTTCGTCCAGGTCCTTCTCAACTTCATCTTCAAGTAACGAGTCCATGTCTCCTCAAACGAGTGACCCTCCATTCCTTCAGCGACACATTCGGTTTTCAGCTAATGTCACCCGTGCATTGAAGTGCATTGTGGGATGTTTTTAGAAAAGACTGTTTACTTTTATTCTTCACAAAGAGGAGATTATCATCAGCCGCGAATGGTTTTAATTTATTTGACCAATGTTTTTACCCTCCATGAGCGGAGGACGTCAGTCAATACACAATATAAATGGGTGAATATCATAACATCTAGGGTCATATTTTGCCCTAGGGGGAAACAAAATTATATTTTCATGACTAATAAGCACATTTCACCCCAAATTCTCATGACTGAAGTGCAAAAAAAAACCTTTTTTGTTACTATAATCCAAAATTATTAAGTATTTGTATGTAATGGTATTTATTGTACTGCCTTTAATTTAAATAAATCTGCAAATGGATGCATTATAGCGATGAGAATTTGGAAATGTTATGAAAATACGTTGATTTTCAGGCGACTGAAATGTGACCTGGACACCCGAATATAACACTTTTAAGGTTCAATATTGCTGATGTTACTGGTATTTTATGGATTTTATTAAATGAATGAAGGATGTTGTGAGGTCGATGTCAAATTTTGTATTATTTAAAACTGTTCCGGGAACAATTTCATTCTGAATCCTAATTTTAACAGCACACACTCAAATCGCTGGGTTAAAAACAACCCAAGTTGGGTTGAAAATGGACTAACCCAGCAATTTGGGTTATTTTAACCCAGTGAATGGGACGTTTTAACCCAGCGGTTGGGTTAAATGGTTGCTTAAAACAACCCAATCCCTGGGTTAAAACAACCCAATCGCTGGGTTAAAACAACCCAAGTTGGGTTGAAAATGGACTAACCCAGCAATTGGGTTGTTTTAACCCAGTGAATGGGTCGTTTTAACCCAGCGGTTGGGTTAAATGTTTGCTTAAAACAACCCAATCGCTGGGTTAAAACATCCCAAACCCTGGGTTAAAACAACCCAATCGCTGGGTTAAAACAACCCAAGTTGGGTTGAAAAAGGACTAACCCAGCAATTAGGTTGTTTTAACCCAGTGAATGGGTCGTTTTAACCTAGTGAATGGGTCGTTTTAACCCAGCGGTTGGGTTAAATGTTTGCTTAAAACAACCCAATCGTCGGGTTAAAACAACCCAATCGCTGGGTTAAAACAACCCAAACCCTGGGTTAAAACAACCCAATCCCTGGGTTAAAACAACCCAAGTTGGGTTGAAAAAGGACTAACCCAGCATTTGGGTTGTTTTAACCCAGTGAATGGGTCATTTTAACCCAGCGGTTGGGTTAAATGTTTGCTTAAAACAACCCAATCGTCGGGTTAAAACAACCCAATCGCTGGGTTAAAACAACCCAAGTTGGGTTGAAAATGGACTAACCCAGCAATTGGGTTGTTTTAACCCAACGGTTGGGTTAAATGTTTGCTTAAAACAACCCAATCGTTGGGTTAAAACAACCCAATCGCTGGGTTAAAACAACCCAAACCCTGGGTTAAAACAACCCAATCGCTGGGTTAAAACAACCCAAGTTGGGTTGAAAATGGACTAACCCAGCAATTGGGTTGTTTTAACCCAGCAGTTGGGTTAAATGTTTGCTTAAAACAACCAAATTGCTGGGTTAGTCCATTTTCAACCCAACTTGGGTTGTTTTTAACCCAGCATTTTTAGAGTGCAGTATGTGTGGATCCTGCATTTCATATGTTCGTGTTTGAAGGTAATAATAATAATAATAATGATGATGTTTAATTTATTTGACGGATGCTGGAGCGTGTACAGTATCTCAAGCGTCACGTGTAATAAACGGTAGATCTAGGCGTAGTGAACCTGTAGCAGGAAATACTGTTGCGTACTTTTGTAGTTGCTTGACTCTCGTCTGCCAATGTTACATCAGACTAGATGTACGATTAACAAGCCAAATAGTCTGAGAGTAGATTAGAGTGTTAGCGTCTCATCTGTACATAGTCAAGAACCCATCATTTCCTTTTGTACTTCTAGAGAAACCGTGTATTTAGCCACCCATAGCCCCGTCACGTGTCTTTGTTCTGCGGGGGCGTTCGTTCGGGTCACCTGATCACAGCGTCCAATCAGATGTTTGAATGTGCTCATGTCAACAATAACTAAAACCACGTGCCTTTACAAGCGGGTCTGAGGGATTGAGCCCCCGACTGTTTTAATTCCTACCATCGTTTGTCTTTATTTCTCACTTGGGAGTGAATGTGCCATACTCGATCTCGGAGGCGTTTTCCGGCTCGGCGTCTCACTGTGAGTTTTAGATTTCGTCCCGGAGCTCAAAGCTGCCATCGTCTGCCACCAAAGCAGGGATCAAAACTGTGTGTCACATGCGTTCGGTTCAGTGTTCGTCTCACACTTCATGCTTCTAGTTGAGCTCACTGTTGGCTCTTTTTGAAGGTTTTTACTCCTGCTGATCCATGTTGTTGTTGATGATTTCCTGCCGCTGTCTCTATGTACAGATCCATGCTTTATTTGTATTACAGAAATAACTTCCTGTAAGTTTATTGTCGCCTGTGACATATCACCAAATAAATGGAAAAGACTGTACTGTGGCTTGTCCTTCCTTTTGCACATCACTATTGATTTATTGTATTCATTTATTACATTATTATGTATTATATTATTATAATGTTCTTATACACTCTAAAAAATGCTGGGTTAAAAACAACCCAAGTTGGGTTGAGAATGGACAAACCCAGCGATTGGGTTAAATGTTTGCCTAACCTCCTGGGTAGTTTTATTTAACCCAACTATTGTTTAAAAATTACTATATGGCTGGCTTAAAATGAACCCAGGGGTTAAAATCATTCACTGGGTTAAAACAACCCAACAGGTGGGTTAAAATAACTCATTCAATGGGTTACAACAACTCATTCCCTGGATTAAAACAACCCAATCGCTGGGTTAAAGCAACTCATTCAATGGGTTAAATCAACCCAATCGCTGGGCTAAAACAACCCAATCCCTGAGTTAAAACAACCCAATCACTAACTGGGTTAAAACAACCCAATCATTCGCTGGGTTAAAACAACCCAATCACTCACTGGGTTAAAACAACCCAATCATTCGCTGGGTTAAAACAACCCAATCACTCACTGGGTTAAAACAACCCAATCACTAACTGGGTTAAAACAACCCAATCATTCGCTGGGTTAAAACAACCCAATCACTCCCTGGGTTAAAACAACCCAATCACTCCCTGGATTAAAACAACCCAATCACTCACTGGGTTAAAACAACCCAATCACTCACTGGATTAAAACAACCCAGTCACTCACTGGGTTAAAACAACTCATTCGCTGGGTTAAAACAACCCAATCACTCACTGGGTTAAAACAACCCAATCGCTGGATTAAAACAACCCAGTCACTCACTGGGTTTAAACAACTCATTCGCTGGGTTAAAACAACCCACTCGCTGGGCTAAAACAACCCAATTGCTGGGTTAAAACAACCCAATCGCTGGGTTAAAACAACCCAATAACTGGGTTAAAACAACCCAATTGCAGGGCTAAAACAACCCAATTGCTGGGTTAAAACAACTCATCCGCTGGGTTAAAACAATCCAATCACTAACTGGGTTAAAACAACCCAAACCCTGGGTTAAAACAACCCAATCCCTGGGTTAAAACAACCCAATCGCTGGGCTAAAACAACCCAATCCCTGGGTTAAAACAACCCAATTGCTGGGTTAAAACAACCCAATTGCTGGGCTAAAACAACCCAATTGCTGGGTTAAAACAACCCAATCCCAACCCAAATTTTATTTATTTATTTATTAATTGAATTAATCTAGTCTATATATATATTTTTTTTTTTTCAGAGTTTTTTTCTATTTTGTTGTATTTCTTTTTATTTTATTTGAAGGCCTCCAGAGTTAATGTGCTGACTGGTATAATTTAAACATTTTTATCAATTTATCAAAAGCTAACAATAGTTAGTGGCCTTTTTAGGTTAGTTTTAGTGTCATAACTCTGTTCATGCATATGTGAGTTTATTTCAGTGTCTGATGTTTTTTAGCAGTGCTGTCTGTCAGCTGAGATGCATTTACTCTAATGGCCAGCAGAGGGCGCTCCAAGACTTCAGTCAAATAATAACAGTGGAGCAAACGAGTGGTATTAACCAATCAAAAACTAAATAGTGAAATAAAATACATAATTTATACAACAGTAAATTCCACTCCTTCTCAAAATAATGTAATCTAAAATCAATGTATCACGTGCATTGATTGATTTAGTAAGAAGTTGTGTAATAAGTGGGATAATCTACAGCCAGCACTGCATTCTTTTCTCTATTTAAGGCTTTTTGGTTGAGCTTATGGATGGCAGAGTCAGATGCAGTTGTTTTGGAGGGTTTAGTGTGTTGAGTGCTTTCGGCCTGATGTATTAGTCTGGGGTGTTGAAGCCAAACAGCTGGAGCCGTCATTTAATCCACATGTGTGCTGATGCATGCTGGGACACGAGCTTCCGGAGCGGCGGGACGTCTTCCCACCTGTCACTGAGATGACGTCATAACACTGGTGAGTTCACATGGTAATGTCATAATAACCCTGGTGACTTCACACAATGATGTAATAGATTTCACATAATAATCTCATAACCTTGGTGACTTCACATGATGTCATAACCCTGGTGACTTCACACGATGTCATATCCCTGGTGACTTCACACGATGTCATATCCCTGGTGACTTCACATGATGTCATAACCCTGGTGACTTCACACGATGTCATATCCCTGGTGACTTCACATGATGTCATATCCCTGGTGACTTCACATGATGTCATAACCATGTGACTTCACATGATGTCATAACCCTGGTGACTTCACACGATGTCATATCCCTGGTGACTTCACATGATGTCATAACCCTGGTGACTTCACATGATGTCATAACCCTGGTGACTTCACATGATGTCATAACCCTGGTGACTTCACACGATGTCATATCCCTGGTGACTTCACACGATGTCATATCCCTGGTGACTTCACATGATGTCATAACCCCGGTGACTTCACACAATGTCATATCCCCGGTGACTTCACATGATGTCATAACCCTGGTGACTTCACATGATGTCATAACCCTGGTGACCTCACATGATGTCATAACCCCGGTGACTTCACATGATGTCATAACCCTGGTGACTTCACACAATGTCATATCCCTGGTGACTTCACATGATGTCATAACCCTGGTGACCTCACATGATGTCATAACCCCGGTGACTTCACATGATGTCATAACCCCGGTGACTTCACATGATGTCATATCCCTGGTGACTTCACTTGATGTCATAACCCTGGCGACTTCACACAATGATGTAATAGATTTCACATAATGATGTCATAACCCTAGTGACTTCACATGATGTCATATCCCTGGCGACTTCACACAATGATGTAATAGATTTCACATAAAGATGTCATAACCCTGGTGACTTCACATGATGTCATAACCCTGGTGACCTCACATGATGTCATATCCCTGGTGACTTCACATGATGTCATAACCCTGGTGACCTCACATGATGTCATAACCCCGGTGACTTCACATGATGTCATAACCCCGGTGACTTCACATGATGTCATAACCCTGGTGACTTCACACAATGTCATATCCCTGGTGACTTCACTTGATGTCATAACCCTGGCGACTTCACACAATGATGTAATAGATTTCACATAATGATGTCATAACCCTAGTGACTTCACATGATGTCATATCCCTGGCGACTTCACACAATGATGTAATAGATTTCACATAATGATGTCATAACCCTGGTGACTTCACATGATGTCATAACCCTGGCGACTTCACATGATGTCATAACCCTGGCGACTTCACACAATGATGTAATAGATTTCACATAATGATGTCATAACCCTGGTGACTTAACATGATGTCATAACTTTGGTGAGTTCACATGGTGATGTCATAACTCTGGTGACCCTGGTGATGTCATAACCCTGCTGACTTCACATGGTGATGTCATAACTCTGGTGACCCTGGTGATGTCATAACTCTGGTGACCCTGGTGATGTCATAACCCTGGTGACTTTACATGGTGATGTCATAACTCTGGTGACCCTGGTGATGTCATAACTCTGGTGACCCTGGTGATGTCATAACCCTGGTGACTTTACACGGTGATGTCATAACCCTGGTGACTTCACATGGTGATGTCATAACTCTGGTGACCCTGGTGATGTCATAACTCTGGTGACCCTGGTGATGTCATAACCCTGGTGACTTTACATGGTGATGTCATAACTCTGGTGACCCTGGTGATGTCATAACTCTGGTGACCCTGGTGATGTCATAACCCTGGTGACTTTACATGGTGATGTCATAACTCTGGTGACCCTGGTGATGTCATAACTCTGGTGACCCTGGTGATGTCATAACTCTGGTGACCCTGGTGATGTCATAACCCTGGTGACTTTACATGGTGATGTCATAACTCTGGTGACCCTGGTGATGTCATAACTCTGGTGACCCTGGTGATGTCATAACCCTGGTGACTTTACACGGTGATGTCATAACCCTGGTGACTTCACATGGTGATGTCATAACTCTGGTGACCCTGGTGATGTCATAACTCTGGTGACCCTGGTGATGTCATAACCCTGGTGACTTCACATGGTGATGTCATAACCCTGGTGACCCTGGTGATGTCATAACTCTGGTGACCCTGGTGATGTCATAACCCTGGTGACTTTACACGGTGATGTCATAACCCTGGTGACTTCACATGGTGATGTCATAACTCTGGTGACCCTGGTGATGTCATAACTCTGGTGACCCTGGTGATGTCATAACCCTGGTGACTTCACATGGTGATGTCATAACCCTGGTGACTTTACATGGTGATGTCATAACTCTGGTGACCCTGGTGATGTCATAACTCTGGTGACCCTGGTGATGTCATAAACCTGGTGACTTTACATGGTGATGTCATAACCCTGGTGACTTCACATGGTGATGTCATAACCCTGGTGACTTTACATGGTGATGTCATAACTCTGGTGACCCTGGTGATGTCATAACTCTGGTGACCCTGGTGACTTCACATGGTGATGTGAAGTGAAGTGACGTGTGGCCAAGTGACCCATACTTGGAATTTGTGCTCTGCATTTAACCCATCCAAGTATCACAGTAGTGAACACACACACACACCGTGAACACACACCCGGAGCAGTGGGCAGCCATATTGCTGCGGCGCCCGGGGAGCAGTTGGGGGTTCGTGCCTTGCTCAAGGGTCACCTCAGTCGTGGTATTGAGGGTGGAGGAGGTGCTGGTTATTCACTCCCCCCACCGACAATTCCTGCCGGACCTTCCGGTTACAAGTCAGACTCTCTAACCATTAGGCCACGACTGCCCCCGTAAAAATGTATGTGGCTCTGCAACATCACTCGCAACAATGATGGCGGCCATTTTGACCAACTCGACGCCTGTATGGGCGAAGAGAAAATTTTCCAAGGCTCTGCTACATCACCCACTTTCCAAATGATGGCAGCTGTACTCATTTTTACGGTTTTGATGTCATAACCTTGGTGACTTCACACCGTGATGTCATAACCCTGGTGACTTTACATGGTGATGTCATAACCCTGGTGACTTCACACCGTGATGTCATAACCCTGGTGACTTTACATGGTGATGTCATAACCCTGGTGACTTCACATGGTGATGTCATAACCCTGGTGACTTCACATGATGTCATAACCTTGGTGAGTTCAAATGGTGATGTCATAACCCTGGTGACTTCACATGGTGATGTCATAACCCTGGTGACTTCACATGATGTCATAACCTTGGTGAGTTCAAATGGTGATGTCATAAATCTGGTGATCCTGGTTATGTCATAACCCTGGTGACTTCACATGGAGATGTCATAACCCTGGTGACCCTGGTGATGTCATAACCCTGGTGACTTCACATGGTGATGTCATAACCCTGGTGACTTCACATGATGTCATAACCTTGGTGAGTTCAAATGGTGATGTCATAACTCTGGTGACCCTGGTGATGTCATAACCCTGGTGACTTCACATGGAGATGTCATAACTCTGGTGACCCTGGTGATGTCATAACCCTGGTGACTTCACACAGTGATGTCATAACCCTGGTGACTTCACACGGTGATGTCATAACCCTGGTGACTTCACATGCTTGACTTGGCACTAATATCTGCTGTAATTGTTTTTTTGAGTGAAACTATGGCTAACAGGATCATTTTTGTACTCTTTCATGTATAACCATAATAATTACTGGGTTAGAAATGTGAGTGTTGCTCATCGAACGACCTTTGATAAATGAACACAAAGACTGAATCACGCTGTTCAGTCTGACTGTATTGTCCACACAATGCGTGAAGTGGATTCCTGATTTAGAGCTGAACACTGAGGGACTCTGAGAGCGGCGTGTAACTGAATGTGTGAACGCAGGTGACAGTCTCTGCTCAGACTGATCACGTTCACTATATCTGCCGTCTCAGAGAGATGAGATCCGTAATGGATGCAGGGATGAAACGGGCAGCTTTCTCTCCCTTAACAAAAGACATTTATTCTGGGTTTGGATGCTTCCTCGTGTCTTCAGCAGGATATCAAATCCCACAATGCTGCAATGTGCTCAAGCTGAGAGTTCATGCTGTAGAAAAAGGGATGTGACTTCAAGAAAGTCTGTGAAGATAAAACTGTAAGGGTGTTGTTAGGTGGTCTAAATCTTAAAGGTGCAGTGTGTAGTATTAATGAGGATCTATTGACAGAAATGCAATATAATATGCATAACTATGTTTTCAGTGGTGTATTAACACCTTACATGATGAACCGTTACGTTTTTATTACCTTAGAATGAGCCGTTTCTGTCTCCATACACCACGGGTCCTGCTGGGTTCACACTGAAAACGAATAGAGCGTCTGGAGCGAGTGATTTCCATATTAAGTCAATGTACAGACGTGTTGACGCGCGTCTGGACGTCCTGGGGCGCGATCGACGCGTTTAGCGCGGACCGATGGACGCGATTTCACCTCATTTGCGCGTCCAGTTCGCGTGAATTGAGCGTTTTGCGCAAGTGATTTTATTTGGTGCTTTTTGTGCATTCACGCGTTTGAAGCGAATTCGCGTCTGACGCCCAAGTTGAAAAATCTTATCTTTGGCGTCTGTTCGCGCCGCATTAACCAATCAGGAGCCTGCTTGCTGCGGTCATGTGACGTCATAAACTAACTGAAAGTCAATAGCGGGATGAGAAACCCTGCGTAATTTTAAAATACTACTGTTATTGTGTCACAAAATGTCGTTTTTAGACTTTTTCAGGTGAGAATGTTCTCGTTTAAAGCTCAAATCTGTGGTTTATTTATAAAGAGAGCGCCTATTTGAACATTTTGATCTGGAGTTTTTGGAGTTGTGAGATCCAGGCGTTCACCCAGCGCTCGTTAACCCCAGCGAGAGCAGCCTTTCCTCGGCCAGTCCTTCTGGCGTCTGCCGCTGGCTCTGATGTCTCTGTGGGGGTTAAACATGAGATATAATTCGTCATGTGTAGATCTAACGGCCGATCTTTGGTCTCCTGAATCTATCATTTGTTGCCTGCCAAATCGTTTTGACTGAGGGCAAAGTGAAGTTTCATAACTTTATATTTTTTGACGCTATCAAGAATGCTGCTGTTCCATTAGCAGAGTACCGGACATGTGTGCTCCCGTCCTCTGGAGTTCGTTCTCCCGAGTCAAACTTGGGCGTGGGAGAGGCGGAAGTACCGCTGAAAGCGGCTGTCATCCAGGCGCAACTCCTGGAGCGCCTTAAACGTGCGTCTATTTCACTTCAAACGCTCGATTTATGGATTCAAAATGTTCAAGCGTACAACTAGATGCGATAGACGCAAATTTTACGCTCGTTTCGCATTACGGTGAAATCGCCATTTTGCGCCGTCATGTTTCTACAGTAGCCCTAAACGGACAAACTTCTCTACAGAGCGCTAGCTACTCTCTGCTGTCTCAGACAACATTTTTGTCCTGTGTCGGCCATCGTAGCTTCTCTATGTGCTCCGAAAGGGAGGGGTAGGGGTGGGCGATTGCAATTCACAACCTCACCACTAGATGCCGCTAAACTTCACACACTGTACCTTTAAGACACAGTGTAGTAGGTGTGTGCTGACTGGATGTAGCTTGAAGGTCTCTGGCTAGTGATTGTGCGAAATCAGTGTGTTTGCTTTATCACGCTGACATAAAGATGTGAAATGAGAGCACTGGAGCTGTAGTGAGCGCCACAGAGTCGACTGTGCCACCCTCAGACCTGAAAGTTAATCTTCACTCAATTATTAATAGCGAGGCGAGAGACGTGGCATAGAAATGCGGTTGGGTTGATCTCTCCGCTGTCACGCCGAGCCCTGTGCGTCTGTCATCAAATGCAAGTCGAATAAATGGATTTCCTTCACGTCCATATTTGGAGTGCTCGACTCATTGTCTCCAGTGCCAGTGTTGCTAAGATACCGTCTCCGACAGCATCTCGAGATGTTGAGGCTTTGGTCTAATCCTGCAGGACATACGGAGACTTGAAACAGACCAAAACAGCTTGTCCTGCACGTGCTGGGATAAAAGTGGAGCAGAGAGAGAGAGAGAGAGAGAGAGAGAGAGGACGAGTGAGATGCAGCCGCGTTATTATGTAATCACATCACACACGCAACTTACACAGCAGCAAACGGGCAACTTCTGCCATATGCTTTACATAACACATGCGTATGAGTAAAATACTTCATCATGTGAAGTCACCGGGATTATGACATCACTGTGTGAAGTCACCGGGATTATGACATCACCGTGTGAAGTCACCAGGGTTATGAAATCACCGTGTGAAGTCACCAGGGTTATGACATCACTTTGTGAAGTCACCAGGGTTATGACATCACTTTGTGAAGTCACCAGGGTTATGACATCACTGTGTGAAGTCACCGGGATTATGACATCACCGTGTGAAGTCACCAGGGTTATGACATCCCCGCGTGAAGTCACCAGGGTTATGACATCACCGCGTGAAGTCACCAGGGTTATGACATCACCGCGTGAAGTCACCAGGGTTATGACATCACCGCTTGAAGTCACCAGGGTTATGACATCACCGTGTTAAGTCACCAGGGTTATGACATCACCGTGTGAAGTCACCAGGGTTATGACATCACCGTGTGAAGTCACCAGGGTTATGACATCACTGTGTGAAGTCACCGGGATTATGACATCACCGTGTGAAGTCACCAGGGTTATGAAATCACCGTGTGAAGTCACCAGGGTTATGACATCACTTTGTGAAGTCACCAGGGTTATGACATCACTTTGTGAAGTCACCAGGGTTATGACATCACTTTGTGAAGTCACCAGGGTTATGACATCACTGTGTGAAGTCACCGGGATTATGACATCACCGCATGAAGTCACCAGGGTTATGACATCACCGCGTGAAGTCACCAGGGTTATGACATCACCGCGTGAAGTCACCAGGGTTATGACATCACCGCGTGAAGTCACCAGGGTTATGACATCACCGCTTGAAGTCACCAGGGTTATGACATCACCGTGTTAAGTCACCAGGGTTATGACATCACCGTGTGAAGTCACCAGGGTTATGACATCACCGTGTGAAGTCACCAGGGTTATGACATCACCGTGTGAAGTCACCAGGGTTATGACATCACCGTGTGAAGTCACCAGGGTTATGACATCACCGTGTGAAGTCACCAGGGTTATGACATCACTGTGTGAAGTCACCAGGGTTATGACATCACCGCGTGAAGTCACCAGGATTATGACATCACCGCGTGAAGTCACCAGGATTATGACATCACCGTGTGAAGTCACCAGGATTATGACATCACCGTGTGAAGTCACCAGGATTATGACATCACCGTGTGAAGTCACCAGGATTATGACATCACCGCGTGAAGTCACCAGGGTTATGACATCACCGCGTGAAGTCACCAGGGTTATGACATCACCGCGTGAAGTCACCAGGGTTATGACATCACCGCGTGAAGTCACCAGGGTTATGACATCACCGCGTGAAGTCACCAGGGTTATGACATCACCGCGTGAAGTCACCAGGGTTATGACATCACCGTGTGAAGTCACCAGGGTTGACATCACCGTGTGAAGTCACCAGGGTTATGAAATCACCGTGTGAAGTCACCAGGGTTATGACATCACCGTGTGAAGTCACCAGGGTTATGACATCACCGTGTGAAGTCACCAGGGTTATGACATCACCGTGTGAAGTCACCAGGGTTATGACATCACCGTGTGAAGTCACCAGGGTTATGACATCACCGTGTGAAGTCATCAGGGTTATGAAATCACCGTGTGAAGTCACCAGGGTTATGAAATCACTGTGTGAAGTCACCAGGGTTATGAAATCACCGTGTGAAGTCACCAGGGTTATGACATCACCGTGTGAAGTCATCAGGGTTATGAAATCACCGTGTGAAGTCACCAGGGTTATGAAATCACCGTGTGAAGTCACCAGGGTTATGACATCACCGTGTGAAGTCACCAGGGTTATGACATCACCGTGTGAAGTCACCAGGGTTATGACTGGCAGGTCAACGTGCTTCTACTTTTGTCTCTGAAACGGTAGGAAATTAAATTGAATGTGGAAGATTTTAACTGACAAGATGGGGCACGTAACTAAGCGACAGAACTATCCTTTAAAGACGCAATTATGATAAAGTAGTATGTCCTAAAGCTTTCCTACTCTTCTGTTACACACTCAAAAGGATGTATTTTTTCTTCACAAAAACAGTACATACTTTTAGGGCACAGTATAAGTAGGCAAACTAGGATGCAGCAAAAATTTAATTTCCTACCGTTTCGGAGACAAAAGTAGAAGCCCGTTGATCTGCCAGTCGTGGGTTTTTCATGAGGAGACTCTCCACATGTGTTTGAATAATGATGGATTTAAAAGTTTATGGCCAAAAGTTCACAATCGTGTTGCAGATGAAATATAACGCGGATGACATTGAATACATATCTTTTCGTCAGGTTAGATACTGATTATTATAATCACTCAAACCCCATGCCGTCAGACTCGCACATCCGCCATGTTTGTAGTTTTTTTTAACACTTTGTTTGTTTGTACGCTGTAAAATCCAACAGTGATTCTAACTAACACTTTTTTGTTAACTTAGTGTCTTAATCTAATTGTAAAAATCTAGTAATCTGTACTATTCACATACTATTCCTTGTTTACCCAGAAAACCCAAGTTAAGATTAATTGATTGGTTTGAGTGCCATTTTGTCAAGCAAAAAAACCTCACCATTATGGTGATCAGTGTTCACTTGGTTGTGCACTTGGAACATTCATAATTAAGTCTCCATATTTGTTAATTTCCACCTGTTCCTGCTCACTTTGATTTATCCCCCCTTGTATGTAAGCTCTGTGTATCCTCTGTGTCCGCTATCGTCAATGATAACGTGATTGTGTTACGTTACGTCTCCTGCGATCTCCTCAGTGTTTTTGTGTCTCGTTGTGCACTTCACCACAGCCATTCGTGACAAGCCAAATTGCATATTTTTAAATTAAATTAAGGCATTTTTTCCCCTCAAGTATGAGCTCCATATTCATCCAAGCCATAAAAGCCTGATGTTTCAAATATGAAACTCACCAAAAAACACACATACAAACTTTAAAACTTTAAAAGGTTCAGTGAACTGAAGTATTGACTATATTTCATATGTCAGGCCTGGTTAATTGCATTATTTCTAGGTACCTGTGATCAGAACCGACCCGCAACTCACCAACGTGTGACATTTAGAGATCCAGGTCAGCATGTTTGACCTCTTCTGTGTCTTCTCTTTTATCTGACACTGAATAGACTTCAGCGTGTGGATTCTCCCACCCAGAGCACGCGCCCATAAACGTCTCTTAAAAAGGCAGGAACGGCCTCGGCCGTCATAAAGGGGTGGCGGCGAGACCTGCAGCGTTTGTGCTGGCACTGAGAGCGCTGGCTCAGCACAGTCTTTATCCTCGCTGGAATCGCAGCAGATAAAAGAAGTGCTGTAGCCGAGCTCTCTTTCAGCACAGGGATTAAAAGAGCATTAACACGGGACGTCTGTCACAATAGCGCCTGTTTGACCGCTCCGCACCGCATCTGCTTCAGTCTGTGATTATTAAACATATATTCTGACTGTGCTGGGCTCCTGTGATGGTTAAAAATAGCGGTTGAGTTGTTAAATGAGGTCATATATTAGGTTTCGTTCTCTCTGCGGTCCTGGTAGAAATGAGCCGGATGTGAACCGCCGTCCATTTGGCTCATTTAATAGTAGGTGACTAATCCACTTTTGATTCAGTCATGCTCAATCATCCCTGTCAGCCTGTCATATAATATCCAGAAGCTTTTTCCTTGGGGTTAGTGATTTGAACACAAGCATTAAAACTGTGCAAAAGAAAAAAAAAAGTCTCCACTTTAATTCATCCCAAAGGTGTTCTATCGGGATGAGGTCAGGCCAGTCAAGTTCCTCCACACCAAGCTCGCTCATCATGTCTTTATGGACCGACGCTTGGATAAGGAAGGGGCCGTCCCAAAACTGTTCCCACAAAGTTGGGAGCATGAAATTGTCCAAATTGTCTTGGTATGCTGAAGCATTAAGAGTTCCTTTCACTGAAACTAAGACTTTACCCCTCCACCAAACTTTACACTTGGCACATTGCAGTCAGACAAGTCCCGTTCTCCTGGCAAACGGCAAACCCAGACTCATCCATGGGATTTCCAGACAGAGAAGTGTGATTGGTCACTCCAGAGAACACATCTCCACTGCTGTAGAGTCCAGTGGCGGCGTGCTTTACCCCACTGCATCCCACGCTTTGCATTGCACTTGGTGATGTAAAGCTTGGATGAGCTGCTCAGCCATGGAAACCCATTCCATGAAGCTCTACACACTGTTCTTGAGCTCATCTGAAGGCCACATGAAGTTTGTAGGTCTGGAACTCTTGACTCGGCAGAAAGTTGGTGACTTCTGCGCACTGTGACCCTCAGCATGCGCTGACCCCGCTCTGTGATTTTATGTGGCCTACCACTTCATGGCTGAGTTGCTGTTGTTCCAAATTGCTTAATTGCATAATGCAACGTCATTAGAAATGTCATGGAAATCTCATCTATCTATCCATCCAGAATCTCATCTATCTATCCATCCGTCCATCCATCCAGAATCTCATCTATCCATCCATTCATCCATCCAGAATCTCATCTATCCATCCATTCATCCATCCAGAATCTCATCTATCCATCCGTCCATCCAACCAGAATCTCATCTATCCATCCGTCCATCCATCCAGAATCTCATCTATCCATCCGTCCATCCAACCAGAATCTCATCTATCCATCCGTCCATCCATCCAGAATCTCATCTATCCATCCGTCCATCCAACCAGAATCTCATCTATCCATCCGTCCATCCAACCAGAATCTCATCTATCCATCCGTCCATCCATCCAGAATCTCATCTATCCATCCGTCCATCCATCCAGAATCTCATCTATCCATCCATCCATCCATCCATCCATCCAGAATCTCATCTATCCATCCGTCCAGCCAACCAGAATCTCATCTATCCATCCGTCCATCCATCCAGAATCTCATCTATCCATCCGTCCATCCATCCAGAATCTCATCTATCCATCCGTCCATCCATCCAGAATCTCATCTATCCATTCATCCATCCAGAATCTCATCTATCCATCCGTCCATCCATCCAGAATCTCATCTATCCATCATTCATCCATCCAGAATCTCATCTATCCATCCGTCCATCCAGAATCTCATCCATCTGTCCATCCATCCATCCATCCAGAATTTCATCCATCCCTCCATCTAGAATCTCATCCATCTATCCATCCATCCAACCATCTATCCAACCATCCAGAATTGAATCCATCCATCCCTCCATCTAGAATCTCATCCATCTATCCATCCATCCATCCAGAATTGAATCCATCCATCCATTCTTTCATCCAGAATCTCATCCATCTGTCCATCCATCCATCCATCCATCCAACCATCCAGAATTTGACGTTGTGTGAACGTTACCATTATGGTGTCAAGGAGACGTTGGGTTTTGGTCACCATACATCACGACTTAATGTCAGTATCTGACATCATCCCTCCTTCCAGAATCTCATCCATCCATCCAGAATCTCATCCATCTGTCCATCCATCCTTCCATCCAGAATCATCCATCTATCCATCCATTCACCCATCCATCCATCCATCCCTCCAGAATCTCATCCATCCAACCATCCATCCATCTACAATCTAATCCATCTATCCTTCCATTCAGAATCATCCATCCATTCACCCATCCATCCAGAATTTCATCCATCCCTCCATCCAGAATCTCATCCATCCAACCATCCATCCATTCAGAATCTAATCCATCCATCCAGAATCTCATCCATCTGTCCATCCATCCAACTATCCATCCAGAATCTAATCCATCCATCCTTCCATCCAGAATCTCATCCATCAATCCAGAATCTCATCCATCCCTCCATCCAGCATTTCATCCATCACTCTATCCAGAATCTCATCCATCCCTCCATCCAGCATTTCATCCATCCCTCTATCCAGAATCTCATCCATCTATCCATCCAGAATCTCATCCATCCATCCATCCAGATTTTGACGTTGTGTGGACGTTACCATTATGGTGACAAGGAGACGTTGGGTTTTGGTCACCATACCTCAGTATCTGACGTCATTACGACGTTGGTTTGAGACGTTGGCTCAACGACTCAAACCAAAAACAACCAAATATCAACGTCTTATGACCTGGAGCCGTGTGGAGTACTTTTATGATGGATGGATGCTCTTTTTTGGGCTTCAAAATCGAAGGTACCATTGACTCCCATTATATGTTTTATTATAACTCTGATTGTGTTTGGCTGAAAGAAGAAAGTCATATGGGATGTCTTGAGGGTGAGTTTCATTGATGAGTCGAGATGCTCTGAAAACCTCATGACGGAAACTTTTACGTGCTTGAGCAATGCTCGTGTTCAAATTTATGTTTCAACGTGAGGCAAAATTGCTCAAGATCCTCCATAGATGTCTTTCGCTAATGATGTTTTCCTCGTCTTGTGAATCAGTTGTAGTCACGTTGCTAATCTCTCTCTCTCTCTCTCTCTCGAGTTGCATGCTGGGCTTTATTGTGTTCACCGAGTGAATTAGTGTGACTGAACAACCTGGTTTGTTCATTTCCCTGCTGGACATCGACTCGCTGTACCTTCAGCTCTTCAGATGTCACTGAGACCTGAAGGACAGCAGAGCGTTCTCCTGTGTCACTTCACATTCGTCTCTCCCCCGCCTTTTCTTAGGAATAGAGAGAGAGAGAGAGAGAGTGGGTGAGCCAGAAAGACACAAAGAAATAAAGAGATATCCACAGAAGAGACAGATTCTGGCTGGCACAGACAACATGGCAAGAGAGAGCGAATCTCCATGGGCAGCTCTCATGAAACGCACAATATTGCACATTCTGCCCACTTAAAACCAGAAAGAAACTCTGAATCTGAATACATTTATTATTTAGCATGTTCAAACTGTTACGGCCTGGAAGAGCTCAGTTGATGTCTTTGAGATTATATATGCTAGTGTGCTAGTGAGTGTTTTATGTATCATATTTTTATATTTTGTGTCTGTGTTTCTGCCGGTTTTGGTCTCATTTTGAGTCAGACAAGACCAATTTGTTAACTGGAGACTCGCTCCAAACGAATCACTGAATCAGTGAGTTGTTCACTCGATAGCAGCTGCAATCGGATCAGTCCAAATCGCAAATGAATCGTTCGGTGCATTGTGTGAACCGATCCAAAAGGTTCACCGATAGCAGTCGACTCATTAGAATGATTTGTTCATGATTTTGACATTGCTATCACGTCAAGAAGCAGATTTCATCCATCCATCCAGAATCTCATCCATCCATCTATTCATCCCTCCATCTAGAATCTCATGTATCCATCCATCCCTCCATCCAGAATCTCATGCATCCATCCATCCAGAATCTCATCCATCTGTCAATCCATCCTTCCATCCAGATTCTCATCCATCTGTCCATCCATCCATCCCTCCATCCAGAATTTCATCTATCCCTCCATCCAGAATCTCATCCACCCATCCTTCCATCTAGAATCATCCATCCCTCTATCCAGAATCTCATCCATCCTTCCATCCAAAATCATCCATCTATCCAGAATCTCGTCCATCTGTCCATCTATCCAGAATCTCATCCATCTGTCATCCATCCATCCAGAATCTCATCCATCTCTCCATACATTCATCCATCCATCCATCCAGAATCTCATCCATCTGTCTATCCATCCATCCAGAATCTCATCCATCTGTCCATCCAGAATCTCATCCATCCATCCATCCAGAATCTCATCCATCTGTCCATCCATCCAGAATCTCATCATCTGTCTATCCATCCATCCAGAATCTCATCCATCTGTCCATCCAGAATCTCATCCATCTGTCCATCCATCCATCCAGAATCTCATCCATCTGTCCATCCAGAATCTCATCCATCCATCCATCCAGAATCTCATCCATCTGTCCATCCATCCAGAATCTCATCATCTGTCTATCCATCCATCCAGAATCTCATCCATCTGTCCATCCAGAATCTCATCCATCCATCCATCCAGAATCTCATCCATCTGTCCATCCATCCATCCAGAATCTCATCCATCTGTCCATCCAGAATCTCATCCATCCATCCATCCAGAATCTCATCCATCTGTCCATCCATCCAGAATCTCATCATCTGTCTATCCATCCATCCAGAATCTCATCCATCTGTCCATCCAGAATCTCATCCATCCATCCAGAATCTCATCATCTGTCTATCCATCCATCCAGAATCTCATCATCTGTCTATCCATCCATCCAGAATCTCATCCATCGGTCCATCCAGAATCTCATCCATCCATCCATCCATCCAGAATCTCATCCATCTGTCCAGAATCTCATCCATCTGTCCATCCATCCAGAATCTCATCCATCCATCCATCCAGAATCTCATCCATCTGTCCATCCATCCATCCGTTCATCTGTCCATCCATCCAGATTTGTTCCTCAAAAAACTACATTTCTTATTATCAACGTTGAAAATGTTTTTCCAGGAAATGCGAAGAGTTTTAATTCAAACATTTGGGTTATTTTTTTATAAAGAAAGAAATTAATACTTTTTTTCAGCAAGGACACATTAAGTTGATCAAAAGTGAGTGTAAATACAATTATAATGTTGCAAAATATTTCTATTTCAAATAAATGCTCTGGTTTTTTTGTTTGTTTTTTTACTTTCTATTCGTAAAAGAATCCTGAAGAAATATCTCACGATTTTCACAACCATTATACATTGCAATTCAATAAAGTCAAAGATTCAAAGAAGTGAAAATGGCCTGCTCACAATCCCCTCATCTCCATAAACTACAGTAAATAATGTGATAAAATAATAGCTAAATTGTTTATTTTTTAACATAATTTTTGTTTAATTTTGCATTTTCCAAACCTGGTATGGTTGTGTTGCCACTTGATCCAGTGATTGATAGCATATTTTTACTCCCAGTCATCCAAGTACATTGTGACATTAACATGCTGTGCAGAAAACGACTATTTGTCAATTAATTAGTTCATAATTAACACCACAGAAATGTGTTAATTCATGTGGCATATGGACTTCGCAGACTCTGGGCTAAAGGAATTATTCATGACCAACAAAACAAAAAAGCGCTGCGATGTGAAGGACTCTGAGCGGTGATGCAGCTCTTTCATGCTGATGCTGACGGCTATTTTCAGCCGGCGAGCTCCATGCGGATGCTTCTGTGCACTGCCTCATCCAGTACATCTGTGTTTGTGAGGCATATTTAGTGTGGTATATGATTGCTCATGCATGAACAGATCGCCCACACTATTATGACTTTAGCCTTAGTTAATTATAACACTGACTGTTAAAGCAGTCACACTTTAAAACAGTCATGGTGTCTTATGCAGGAAAAAGGAAGTTAGTAAGTCTGAATGAGGTCAGTTTCTGTGGTGCAGAAGAGTGTGAGAGTAAAAAACTAAATGTGCATGAATAAGTCAGGAGGTGCTGGCCGGTGAGTGCAGGTTTGACATCTACAGGGGAAACACCTACAGCAGGAATAACAACACACACACACACACACACCCTCACCCACTGAACACACACTTCTGCTCCAGCCCACACTGAACGTCTGTTACCAAATGAAGTTTATACACTTGAGAATGTTGAGGAGGAAAGATCCACATGTCCACTCATTAATGAGAAGTTACTGATTAGATGGTTTGAGCTGAAAAATATACTAAGTTATGACTGGGAATAGAAAATGTGTATACAGTTTTTAATGCATTAGGAGTGTTAACATATATCCATCCATCCAGAATCTCATCCATCCATACACCAATCCATCCATCCAGAATCTCATCCATCCATCTATAATCTCATCCATGCATCCAGAATCCCATCCATGCATCCAGAATCCCATCCATCCATCCATCCAGAATCTCATCCATCCATACACCAATCCATCCATCAAGAATCTCATCCATCCATCTATAATCTCATCCATGCATCCAGAATCTCATCCATCCATCCAAAATCTCCTCCATCCAGAATCTTATCCATACATCCAGAATCTCATTCATCCAGATTCCTATACATCCATACATACAGAAACTCCTCCATCCATTCAGAATCTCATCCATCCATCCAAAATCCCATACATACATCCAAAATCCCATACATCCATCCATCCAGAATCTCATTCATCCATCTGTCCATCCATCCAGAATCCTATACATCCATACATACAGAATCTCCTCCATCCATCCAGAATCTCATCCATCCATCCAGAATATCATCCATACATCCAAAATCCCATACATCCATCCAAAATCCCATACATCCATCCATCCATCCAGAATCCCATTCATCCATCCAGAATCTCACTCATCCATTCATCCAGAATTCCATCCATCCATCCAGAATCTCATCCATCCATCCAGAATCCTATACATCCAGAATCTCATCCATCCATCCATCCAGAATCCCATCCATCCATCCAGAATCTCATCCATCCATCCAGAATCCTATACATCCAGAATCTCATCCATCCATCCATCCAGAATCACATTCATCCGTCCAGAATCTCATCCATACATCCAGAATCTCATCCATCCAGAATCCCATCCATCCATCCAGAATCCTATACATCCATCCAGAATCTCATCCATACATCCAGAATCTCATCCATCCATACATACAGAATCCCATCCAGAATTTCATCCATCCAGAATCTCATCCATCCATATACAGAATCCCATCCAGAATCTCATCCATACACCCAGAATCCTATACATTTATATTTATGCATTTGGCAGACGTTTATATTTTTTATATTTATAGATTTATATTTATGCATTGTATCCAAAGCGACTTACAGTGCCCTTATTACAGGGACAATCCCCCTGGAGCAACATGGAGTAAAGCTCAAGGACACACTGGTGGTGACCGCTGGGATCGAACCAGCAACCTTCTGCATATCAGTTCCATGGTTTAACCCACTGGACCACCATCTCACATATACATCCATCCAGAATCTCATCCATCCATACATACAGAATCCCATCCAGAATTTCATCCATCCAGAATCTCATCCATCCATACATACAGAATCCCATCCAGAATCTCATCCATCCAGAATCCCATCATCCGTCCAGAATCTCATCCAGCCATCCATCCAGAATCCCATCATCCATCCAGAATCCTATATATCCATACATACAGAATCTCATCCATCCAGAATCTCATCCATCCATACATACAGAATCTCATCCAGAATCCCATCATCCATCCAGAATCTCATCCATCCATCCATCCATCCAGAATCTCATCCATCCATACATACAGAATCTCATCCATCCAGAATCCCATCATCCATCCAGAATCCTATATATCCATACATACAGAATTTCATCCAGAATCTCATTCATTCATCCAGAATTTCATCCATCCAGAATCTCATGCATCCATCCAGAATCCCATCCATCCATCCATCCAGAATCTCATCCATCCAGAATTCTATACATCCATCCATCCAGAACCCCATCCATCCAGAATTTCATCCATCCAGAATCTCATCCATACATCCAGAATCTCATCCATCCATCCAGAATCCCATCCAGAATCTCATCCATACATCCAGAATCTCATCCATCCATCCAGAATCTCATCCATCCATCCAGAATCTCATCCATCCAGAATCTCATCCATCCAGAATCTCATCCATACATCCAGAATCTCATCTATCCATACATACATACAGAATCTCATCCATCCATCCACCCAGAATCCTATACATTTACATTTATATTTATATTTATGCATTTGGCAGACGCTTTTATCCAAAGCGTCTTACAGTGCCCTTATTACAGGGACAATCCCCCTGGAGCAACATGGAGTAAAGTGCCTTGCTCAAGGACACACTGGTGGTGACCGCTGGGATCGAACCAGCAACCTTCTGCATATCAGTTCAGTGGTTTATCCCACTGTCCCACCATCTCACATATACATCCATCCAGAATCTCATCCATCCATACATCCAGAATCCCATCCAGAATTTCATCCATCCAGAATCTCATCCATCCATACATACAGAATCCCATCCAGAATCTCATCCATCCAGAATCCCATCCATCCATCCAGAATCTCATCCATCCAGAATTTCATCCATACATCCATCCATCCAGAATCTCATCCATCCAGAATCCCACCCATCCATCCAGAATCTCATCCATCCATCCAGAATCCTATACATCCATACATACAGAATCCCATCCATTCATCCAGAATCCCATCCATCCAGAATCCTATACATCCAGAATCATATACATCCATACATACAGAATCCCATCCATCCATCCAGAATCTCATCCATCCATCCAGAATCCCATCCATCCAGAATCCTATACATCCATACATACAGAATCCCATCCATTCATCCAGAATCCCATCCATCCAGAATCCTATACATCCAGAATCCTATACATCCATACATACAGAATCCCATCCATTCATCCAGAATCCCATCCATCCAGAATCCTATACATCCAGAATCCTATACATCCATACATACAGAATCCCATCCATCCACCCAGAATCTCATCCATCCATCCAGAATCCCATCCATCCAGAATCCTATACATCCATACATACAGAATCCCATCCATCCACCCAGAATCTCATCCATCCATCCAGAATCCTATACATCCATACATACAGAATCCCATCCATTCATCCAGAATCCCATCCATCCAGAATCCTATACATCCAGAATCCTA